>LOEQ01006607.1:2867-24873 GCA_001685075.1 Bramus lutescens | reverse complement strand
CTGTCCTGAAACTAGCTCTTGTAGACCAGGCTGGCCTCGAACTCACAAAGATCTGGCTGCCTCTGCCTCCCGAGTGCTGGAATTAAAGGTCTGTGCCACCACTGCCCAGCAAGTTGGCTCATTGATAAAGAGCCTGGCAGCTCTTCCAGAGGATGTGGGTTCAAGTCCCAGCACCTGCGTGGAGGGTCACAGCCATTTATAATTCTAGTTCCAGGGTACCTAACACCCTCTTCTGGCCACTCTAGGCACAAAGCATGTCCATGGTACACAGACGTATATATTCAGGCAAAACACATACACATAAAATAAAAATAAATTAAAAAGCAGGTAAAATTCTCTGGTACAAAGTGGGGGCAACATAGTTGGAACAAAGTTCTAAAATGTTGTTAGTGCTCCACTCTCCTGTCTCTACCCCACTATTCATCCTCATTTTCTGTCTCTCTCTTTAATACATTTTATTTATTTGGCAAAGATCATGCCATGGCATGCATGTGGGAGTCAGAGGGTGACTTGTGGAGCTCATTGCTTTCCTTTTATGTGCATCCCAGAGATTCTAAGGCTGGATGGCGAGTGCCTTTGCCCACTGAAATGTCGCATCTGCCCCTGCTCTCTATTCTAAGTGCTTCACCATCGCACCTGCCAGTGCTATGCTCTTCTAAGTGCCTACTTCTCATGTTTGTTTAAAATAAGCGGTATATATTCAAAAATACTTATTCTTGCGTTATTCTGTGTGAAAAATATTTTTGCATTAAAATCATATTGATTTGTTATTTCTGTATATTTTATTGCTTTAAGCTTAAATTTGAGACTGTAGTTCTTATTTGTTTAACTATTTATTGGCAGTGTGGGTCCCGGGCATTAAACATAGGTTGTCAGGCTTGGCGGCAAGTAAATGCCTTTACCTATTGAGCCACTTGCCAGCCTGAGATTTTAATTCTTGGACACTTTATCAGAACTGTTATTTAAAATGTACTATATTGCTAAGTTAATGCGTATTTTGATGATCTAGTCTTTTCAGGAATACTTCATAAATAAGGGAAAACATAAATGTAGTGATACAGTAAAGGTCAGGATATGATGGTTTTTCCAGGTCCCTGGCCTCAGAACAGCAATGTATTACGCTGTCTTCTATTTTTCTTACCCTGTCTTTTAGCTGTCTTCGCTACTGCCAGGGCAGTAAGGGAAGTACCGTAGCAGATGCCCAGGCACCTCTGCCCAACACCTGCCTTCTAGAAATGCCACATTGCTGGTTTTCCATTCTCAGGTGCAGAGTGGTAGACTCCCTAGCAAAAGTTTAGCTGAAGGCGATATCGCCTTTTAAAGTTCTCTGTTCCTACTGGAAACAGCTGTCATCAGCTAGCCACAGATAGCAGACTTTCAAGAAAGTAGTCATTGTTCATATGCTACAATTCTTCTGAAGGACATCTAGGATCAGAAATAAATATATCCCTGCAGTTAAAATCTTTGTCTAAGAAGGGGGGTGAGTACGTGGGGAGGTTCCGTGCTGCTTTTGTACTGAATCCAGGCGTTAATTGCTGATAGTCTGTGCTTTTTCTTCTCTTTAAGAAAATAGTCATACTTGTCCATTGTGCCCTAAGGAAAAATTCAGAGCTTATAGTAGTCAGAAGCTTCGTCGACACCTTCAGAATTTACACTGGAAAATCTCAGTTGAATTTGAAGGTTAGTATTTCAACTGTTTTCACTTTAGTATGACGATTTAATGTATTTAACAAAAGACAGTAAACACATGACAGTTCGGTGGACATTTCTAATCATCTGTGACTGCGATGTATTGGGCAACTCTGATTTGGGGGTCCCTGTTGCTTGTTACACAATGTTTTATTGGGTTTCTTTTCCTCATGTAGAACAGCTGCTATTTCACATATAATTTTAAAGACAAAGTAAATGCAAAAAAACAAGAAAATAAAATAATTGGTACTAAGAAAAAAGTCAGTAGCTGAAATTTTCAGGATGTTAATAGAATATAAGGTATTCAGAATTAGCTTTACTATAGATAAGGGAAAATGATTAAAAATACACCAAGTATAATGACAAAATGATGTAATTTGAAGGAATAAATTTTTAACAAGTTGGTTCATAAGGAAAATAATAAAGTTGAAACTAAGATCACTCACAGTAAGAGACTAGATTCTGAGGCAGTGAAGTACAGCATCTTTTACATTTTAAAATACATATATTAATCCCTCATGTGAGTGTCATGCCAATAAAATAACCAATAGACAAGACTAGAAACACAGTGGTAGATAGATGTGTGAGGATAATAGTCATTGCATCACATACTTTGTGACAAAAACTTGGAATTAAAAGGAATATTGACTGCATTGTGGCATATACATATCTAATGCAGCCTCTAAGAAGAATGTGTTCAACATAGCCTAGCAAACTTTGAAGTTTCTATTTCATGGTAAACTACAGTCTTAGTTAGGTTTCTATTGCTGTGATAAAACAGTGACCAACAGCACGTAGTTCACCATCCATGGAAGTCAAAGCAAGAACCTGGAGGCAGGAGCGGAAGCAGAGACTGTGAAGGTGTATAGCTTACTAGCTTGCTGTTTATGGCTTACTCAGCAGCCTTCTTTCTTTCTTTCTTTCTTTCTTTCTTTCTTTCTTTCTTTCTTTCTTTTTTTTTTCTTTTCTTTTTCTAAGATAGGGTTTCTCTGTGTAGACTGTACCAAGTCTGTCCTGGAACTCGCTCCGTGGACCAAGCTGGCCTCAAACTTGGAGATCTGCTTGCCTCTGCATCCTGAGTGCCAGAATCAAAGGTGTGCACCATCACTGCCTGGTTGTGCCAGTATTTTCTTGTTCCGTTTTATTTATTTATCTATTTATTTATCTGATCTGTGTATGTCACCCTAACTGAAATTGCTCTGTAGACTAGATGCTGGCCTCAAACTTACAGAGATCCGCCTGCCTCTGCCTCCCAAGTCACGGGATTAAAGGCATGCGCCACCACTGCCCAACTTTAGCCTGCTTTCTTATAGCATCCAGGGCCACCAGCGCACTGGTGGCACCACCCAAGGTGAGCCACATTAATCAATAAAGAAAATGCTCCACAGTCTTGCCCACAGGCCAGTCTAGTAGGGCATTTTCTCATATGATATTCCTTCTTCCAAAATGACTCTAAGTTAACAGTGTTGCTACTAATGAAATTAGCAATATGTGGAGTATATTTTATAATATTCCACTTCAATAAAACTGAAGTTCTTCTCTGAAGAAAAACCTCTGCATTGCAGTCTTATACCTACATATGTATGGAATACACACACACATACACACACTCTCTCTCTCATACGTGCAGATCCATACATACTTGTATATGATTGTGTGAGATAGAAATTGTTGAATATGTGGGCCAGTCAGCATCCTCTAGCTGAGTTAATGGTTACTGGGAATGGAAGAGACATTTTCTTAAGTAGGATACCCATGCTTCTGAAAGCAAGCCCTCACCTTCACTCCTGTAAGTAACTAATGAAACTCACTGGGTCATAATTTTTTTTCCCAAAAAGACATGATGGTAGAAAGGGATCAGCAGGCATGAGATGGAGACAAGGTGTGATAGTGAGCAGTAGATGGGGCTAGAGATATCCATTTGGGAAATGTCAGAATCGAGACAGTATTTAAAGTCATGAGATTTCACGACATGGATAACCTTCTAGGCCCCTCAACAATACGCAAAAAAAACCCGATGTAAGCATTAGAATAAGTCTGTGAGTTACAGACTGGGTTGGGAGAGTCCTTCTGTCAGCAAAATAAAGCTGAAGCAATCTGGTTCAAGGAAATTCATAGGGACGGAAATATAACTCAACGGTAGAGTAATTCCTTAGCATGTAGAAAGCCCTGGAATTTATCCCTGGAATTACCCAAAGAAAGAACTGAAGAAAAGGGATATTAGTTTGTTTGAAGACAGGATCTCAAGTAGCCCAGGCTGACCTTAAGTAGCAATGTAATTGAGGATGACATCGTTCTCTGGCTTCTACCTCCCAAGTGCTGGGCTTACAGGCATGCTACATAGTACCCAGTATTTTGACAAATACGTTTTGAGATGACCAGTAGTCAATTAAAATTCCTTAAGAAGAGATTAGAATTAGGGGGTCTTAGTGTTGGGAATAAGTTAGTAACTAGCACTATATTATCCATTGTATTTAAAACTCCTTCCCATAAGAGATCATTG
The DNA here is from genome assembly GCA_001685075.1 of Bramus lutescens. NCBI lineage: Eukaryota > Metazoa > Chordata > Mammalia > Rodentia > Cricetidae > Bramus > Bramus lutescens. The sequence continues at coordinate 20,681 of LOEQ01006607.1, read as the reverse complement.
AAATCATGAAAGAAGTTAAACTTACTAGAGAAAAAGTATATAGTCACCAACCAAGCTTGATATATATCTATATTTAGGGTATGAAAAATATCTAAAGATCAACACCAAAAACTAAGAATAATAAATTCAAAAATAAAGTAAAACATTTACAGGTGGGAGGAAAACCAAGATTATCCCCTGTTATTTTAGTAAAGAAGCAAAGAAGATGAAGTTCAAAGTTGTGAAGAATATATAACAATCTCAGTGCCAGAGAACAAACCATCTTGACAGAACTAGAATTTGAACTCAGGTCTCCTGTATTTGCTTATATTCATATATCTGTCTGTCTCATTTATTAAAATAAATGTTGTTCAAGTAATTATGATGTTACAAATAGAAGAATAATCCTAATGATTCTTTTTTTTTTTCTTTTTGAGACAGGGTTTCATTATACAGCCCTGGCTGACCTGGAATTCACTATGTAGATTAGGCTGGCCTCACACTCACAGAAATTCACCTGCCTCTGCTTCCTGAATGCTTGGATTAAAGGCATGTGTCCGTGTACTGGGTGATCCTGATTATTTTTAGAAAATTAAAAATATAACTTTGAATGCTAGTAGGAGTTTAATGAATAACACAGCTAGCCATTTTTCATTCTAGGCTACAGGATGTGCATCTGTCACTTAGCTTGTCGGCCAATAAAACCAACCATTGTTGGAGAACAGGTAATCAGATGCTTGCTCTTATTTTTAAATTAGTTGACTTTAAAGAAAGCACATTTTTTCCATTCTTCAAACTACACTTTGCCTGGGATTAAGGGATAACTAAGCGGTTAAGAGGACTGGCTGCTCTTCCAGAGGTCCTAAGTTCAATTCCCAGTACCCATATGGTGGCTCACAGCCATCTGTGACTGTAGTCCCATGGGATTGGATGCCATCTTCTGGTGTGCAGATGTACAAGTGGACAAAACACCTACATACACAAAGTACATAAATAAATAAATCTTTAAAAAAAAACTACACTTTGCCAAGAGCCAGTTATCTTTCCATCACCTTCTGTACTAATCCAGTACTCATGAACATATTACAGCATAAAACTCACATTTTATTGCCTTAGTAACCTGCTTAAATGAAATGTTCCATTTGGTAGATTTCCAGTAGATTGGGTGCCCATTACCATTGCATCATTTGTTCAGCGACAATCACCAGAAGGACTGACATGCTAGGGCATGTTAAGCGCCATGTGAATAAAGGAGAAACTAAGTCCAGATACATTGCTGGTAAGTTATGCAATCTCACTAACATATTAAGAATTAGGTACTTAAATAAAACAATTCAGTTACCCTTTTCAGACATTAAGTATATAAACATACTGATTTAACTAAATTATTTGGTTGACATTGACAAGTAATCCATAACTTCACATTTTTTTCTTTCTATGATGTTTCCAATAATGTTCAGCTATTCTCAACAGATATTAGTAAAATGTTATAAAAACTGAAAATGACATTCGTGCCAAACCAGGAACTTTTTTTTTGTGGTGGTTTTTTAAGACAGTATTTATGGATTTATCTGTGTATCCCTGGCTGTCCTGGAACTTGCCTTGTAGACTAGACTGGCCTCAAACAGAGATCTGCCTGGCTACCTCCTAAGCGATGGGATCAAAGACATGCACCACCATGCCCAGCCAAACTAAGTAGCTTAATGAAATAGTTTATCTATTATGAAAAATTATAGAATTATAGTCATAGGACTTTTATAGCAGTAACTGTTTTGCTTATTGTGGAAATACTGGGAACAGGGTGCCCAGTGGAAAAGACCTTTATCGTGAATAATATAAAATCTCAAAGGTTAGGTTAGCAAAAGCTGATATTGTGAGATGCCAGACATGCCACTTCAGTGAGTAAACATTAGAAAAGATTACTTTTCTTGATGTTATAGAAAGGGAAATATCGGTGTCATTTAGTATCCTGAATATAATATTGACCAAAAAAGGACAGATAAAGGATATAATTTTTTTTCAAATACTGTTTGTCTTACCTCTTGAATATTTTAAATATACAACTGTTTTCATAACAGTATTCCATTTTAGTTTGTAGCTGAAGGATTATAATGTATACTGAATATAAAATGTTCCTGTCATTACTAAATAGCCATTTGAATGCAGTTCAATTTAAAATTATAATTGTGGGAAAGTGAGACCTGCAAGATTGCTTAATGGGTAGAAGTCCTTCTATGCATGCCTGGTAAGCTAAGTTCTACCCCTGAATCCATAAGGTGGCAGGGGAACACTGACTCCCCAGTGTTCTGAAGTTCAGGAGTTCAGAAAATACTAAGATTTTTACTCAACCCACTAATGGAAAGCAAGCAAATAAATACTCAATTTCTATAGTATTACAGTACCCTCTATGGCCAGCCTGTTAGTGCATAATGTAGCGTAATGAATCATAAAAATATTCTAGGGTTTTTACTATCTGGATATATTCTTGGGTTTTATAATACTGATATAGTGATAGGATACACAGAATTTTAAGTGGATGAACGTACTCACATTCACCAAATACCTGCCAAGGCACAACTCTTTCCACAGACAATTGAATAAATTCCTTCTGTAATTTTCTTTTTTTTTTTTCTTATGCCTACTGAACTATTTGCTTTAGCCCAAAATGATATAAAGCTATGTTTTAAAATGTATTCTGTTAGATATTTAGCATTATTTTCAATTATCCTGTAGTAACAGTTTTTTCTTCTATTTTAGCTTCTACTGCCAAATCATCTAATGAAATTTTGAAGGAGACAGATACAGATATACAAGTTTTTCCTAACTACTCTATACCTCAGAAAACAGATTCATATTTTAATCCCAAAATGAAACTAAATCGGTAAGATTGATTGAAAATAGAGCAATAGACTTTTCAGATGAACTTCTTTCAATCTCTCTGTTTATATATATTAAGATTAAAATCATCTTTTTAGCATTTTTCTCAAAATATTTCCTTTTTTCTACCAACCCAATTTTTGAAACAATAAAATAGGACTAACTTATGTAATTAAACTTGTACAGACTGGTGGAAAGTCTTATTTATTAAATAAATGGATATTTGTTAAATATAATTCAGTTAGATTCATAGCTTAACCTCACAAAACTTATAGGTCTTGAACTATTTAAGAGTGTATATAAGGTAGATAGATATGTTCTTTATTCTACAAAGTTGAAACCATAATACAGCAAAGTTATTTCAGATTATTCTTTCTTTCTAGTCAGCTGATATTCTGTACGTTGGCTGCTTTGGCTAAGGAACGAAAACCTTTGGAGTGTTTAGATGCCTTTGGAGCCACTGGTAAGTAAAAAAAAAAACAACTTAATTTTTCAAATTTATTTTGCTTGCGTGTTTATCAAATCCATGCAGTACTTTTAGAGGCCAAAAGAGGGCATCGTATCCCCTCGAAGTGGCATTAGAGATGGATGCAAGCCATAATGTGGGTGCTAGGTCCTCTGGAAAGCGGCCATTGCTCTTAAATCCATCACCCCAGCCCCTATATAATGTTTTCATGAGCTGCACGTGGTGGTGCTGCTCAACTTTAATCCCAGCACATGGGAAACAGCCAGGCAAATCCCTGTGAATTCAAGGCCAGCCTGGTCTACATAGTGAGTTCCAGGATTGCCAGAGCTACATAGTGAAACTTTAAATCAAAAAAAAAAAAAAATTCAAATTTTCATGTAAAAAGTTTAAGATCCAAGGCAAGATTTTCTGTTTTTTATGGAATTGTTTTAAAAGATTCTGTATAAAAATAAACAGTGTAATGAACTAATTCCCATGTGTCACTTCAAATATAATTCACTCATGTTCTGTCTTATTCTATCAGTATCTCCACAAGTTCAGATTTCATACATTAGTCTCTTTATTCCCGTTAATTTAAATTCTGGACATATTTTATGTAAATACTTAAGTAGGACTAGAAAAAAAAAAAAACAAGCAAGGGATCAATGTGTGGCTGACCTTCGATTCCATGAACTCCTGATCCTCTGCAGCTTCCCTTGCTGAGATAGCAGGACTATCCTCCATACTCAGGGATCTCTTTAAAATGAAGCTATAGTAGCATTACCATGCCTAGAAAATGAAGGCTAATTCAGACATCTAAACATTTCTAAAAATTCAAATCAAAATCCAAAGAGTCTATATTACCTTGACTCAAGTCTACGTTTCTTTTGTTGTTTTGTTCTTTAGACACAGTCTTACTATGTAGCCTTGGCCGACCTGGAACTCACTATGTACTTATTACTCCAGGCTGGCCTCAAACTCAAGAGATTCTGAATTCCACCTGTCTCTGCCCGGAATTAAAGTCTCTTATATGGTCTCCTTTCATTTTGAGTGTATAAGTGAATGAGAGAGAGAGAGAGAGAATGTTTATTGAAGAATCAGGTTTTTGACATGTACTTTCTGCACCTAGATTTGTATTGTCTCACTGTGGCTTATGTAACATACTCCCTACAACCTGTACTTTTCCAAATTGTTCTGCTTCTCAAGTGGCTCAGACTAGCCTTAAACTGGCCGCATGACTGAACATGACCTTGAACTCCTTCCAAGTAGTAGCTATATACTACCACATCTGACAAGGAGGAAAACAATTGTTTTTCTGAAACAGTGAAGAAGACCAAGCTAGCTCTTGAAGTCGTAGAGATCCTCCTGCCTCTGCCCCTCAAGTGCTGGGACTAAAGGTGTGTACCACCACTCCTAGCCAAAAAACAAATATTGAAGGATATTTGTTCACTATAGTCAGGTAATAGCTAATAACTCCTTTTTGTGTTTTTCACTAGTTTCTTGTTACTGAGAGAAAGTATGTGTGGATGTGGGGGGGGGTCAAAAGAAAACTTTCAAGAGTTGCTTATCTCATTCCACCTAGATTTGGGAACCAAACTCAGGTAGTTTGGCTTTCAATGCAAGTTGAAAAGTTCACTTGCTGAGCCTCCTCTCCAGCCTTTCTGTGGGCTTGGATGATCATTGCCTAGCCTTTGGCACTTTATTTTGTTCTAATTTTGGCTTTCTAAGACTGGCTCTCTCTGTAACTCAGGCTGGTCTAGAATGGAATGTTTAGCCCAGGCTATCCTTGAAGTGTTCCTCTTACTGCTGTGTCCAGTGTAGGAGTCTAGTCTTCACATACAATGCCAGTCTACATTGAAACCAAAACCATTTCTTTCTCAACTTTTAGCATTTCTGAAAGGCCATTTGTGCTCATCACATGTCTTCATAAAGATTAACCGAATTACGCTCTTGACAAGTGTATACTGAAAATGAAAGTATTTAAAGTGTGGACTCTGGGGCCAAAGTCCTTGGGTTCAAGTCTTGGCTTCATCACATGCTAGTCTGATGCCCCCAGGAAATTATGTTTTGATTTTTTTTTATGTATAAAGGGTACAGAGAATAATACCCATACAAGTATTAAAGATTTAAACCTCAACACAGATAAAGTCATTGGAACAGTACTTACTAACTTACTAAGGAAATGCTATAGAAGCATTAGCTTTCATCTCCTTTGTATTATTAGTACTATAATCATTCTTTAGTAAGATATCCATTTAAAATGGTAGCAGTAATGAGGTAATCCTTCTAAGATGAGCTATTGAAATGTGAACTTTGAATTATTTTTTTCTATGGTTATATATATGTGTATACATGTAGGTGCGTGTGTGCAGAGGTCAGAGGTCAACACTGGCTCTCTTCCTCAATTGCTCTCTACCTTGTCTTTTGAGTCTGGGTCTCACTGAACGTGGATGGAGCTCACTGAGTTGAGTAGACTGGCTTGAGTAGCAGGCCCCCAGGAACCCTATCTCCACCTCCCAGAGATTGGATTGCAGATCCTTGTTATACTTGGCTTTTCACGTGGATATTGAGGATTAAACCTCACATCCTAATGTTTGTATGCAAGCATTTGACTGACTGAGTTCTCTCCCCAGCTCAGTTTTTTATTCACTCTTTCGGGATCAAATCAGCCACCAGTTTTGTTCTGATTTGGGTTTTCTGTGTGTATGTACACACAACTCTATGTACACCAGGTTAGTCTTGAACTCACAGACGTCTGTCTTCCTCTGTCTCCCAAGTGCTAGGATTAAAGGCTTATGCCACCATGCCCAGGCTGATTTATCTTTTATAATGTAACTCACACTCCTGTCCTCTCTCGAGTCTATTGCAATATTCTCTGTGTTCGCAGTCATTTTCCCGTGTCACACAGCAGCCATTTCTCTGAGCTCCATATGCTGATGCTGCAGTTGGCAGCAGCGTCTCGATTACCTGAAGTCTAGAAAGTGTTCCACCATCATTTCTGTCACCTTCATGAACCTTTCCCCAAACTTATTGCCATGTTCTTCCTTATATATTCTGTTCTTTATCTTTTAAAATCTGAAATTATTAAAGCTGATGCCTACAAAAGGTATATTCAACATTTTTATAAACTGCTGGACCTGGCACCATTTTCTTTTTATTGGCTTCTCGACCATCTTCTGAAAGTCAGATATCCTGGACCAGCATCATTAAAAGCAGCTCTGGCAGAGCAGTCACTACTATTCTGTTCTTTTTAATATATTTGTAAATTGTTGGTAGCTCTATGGCAGTTTCTTTACATCTCTGTTCCCCTAAAATGACAGTCTTAGAATTTATCCCACAAGTTTAATGTGAAAGTCTGAAAAAAAATTACATAAAGTCTGTAACAGTAGATAAGATTTTGTTTCCATTTGTACAGTAAAAGTGTGTAAATGTATTTCAGATGGTGTGTTAGAGATGCCTGTCAGTTGGGTTTATGTCACTATTTTCAGTTAGAAAATGGTCTTTAGTTCTCATCCCCCACCCCCACCCCTACTTCCTCCCCTTGCCCCCAGCTTACCCAAGAGATCTCATCTATTTCCCCTCTCAGGGAAATCCACGCATCCCTCTTAGGGTCTTCCTTTTTACCTAGCTTTTCTGAGGTTGTGGGTTGTAGTCTGGTTACCCTTTGCTTTACATCTAGTATCCATTTATGTGAGTACATATAGTGCTTGTCTTTCAGTGTCTGGGTTACCTCACTCAGGATGATTTTTCTAGTTTCATCCATTTGCCTACAAATTTCATGATGTCAGTTTTTTACAGCTGAGTAACTCCGTTGTGTAAATTTACCACATTTAAATAAATAAAAAATGTAAAATAAAAAAAGGATGAAAATATTCTTTATGCCCTTTTTAGTAACTACAGAAAGCCTGTGAGAATGAGTTCTTACTGCACATACAAAGTTGTTCCTTTTACTGCACAAAGGTGTGCCTGTGTGCTGTTTGGAAATTTTGGCCTAGAAAGGTTATTTCTTCTTTATTTCATTTTGTAACTGTCCATGTGTGAGAATGCGGGCATGCATGTGGCAGGGAGGGTGGGTGGATGACTTTGGAGAGTCTGTTCTTTCCTTCTTCCATAGGTTCTGGGCCTCAAAATCATTATCTAGCTGCTCAGAGAACACTTTTGCCTCCTGAGCTATCTCATTGGCCTGGAAGTTATTTTTCATGTTTAACGGAGATGAGCATATTAGTGGGTGCCTATAATCCCCGCACACAAGAAGGCAGAAATAAGAGGATTAATGCTTCATAGCCAGCCGGGAATTGTGGCACACGACTTTGATTTCAACATTTGGAAGTTAGAGGCAGGTGGATGTCTTTGAGTTCAAGAACTACTGACCCTGCCTAAAAAATAAAATAAAATATTTGAAGACCAGCCCAGGCTACAATCAAAGTACATTGTCTTTATTTTTATGGTGTTTGAGGGTAAATTTGAGCAACAGGACTTTCACATTGCCATATTCTTTTTCAGCAGGGTATCACCCTATTAGCATACTTTATTCTGGGATTCATAGACATGGCGATTTGGAGCGTGTGTGTGTGCGCGCGCTTGCATGCGCACGCATTACTTATAAAATGCCTACCATTTCAGTTATTAGTTGTTGCAACTTGATGTATTTAATTATTGTCTTCTCCCCTATTTTCTCCCAAGGGATAATGGGATTGCAATGGGCAAAACACCTTGGAAATGCAGTCAAAGTTACAATTAATGACTTGAATGAAAACTCTGTGACTTTGATTCAGAAAAATTGCCACTTAAACAAATTGAAAGTGGTGGTAGACAGTGAGGAGAAAGAAGAGGGTGATGTCATTGAGGAAGATGACACTCTTGGTGATATCCAGGTGACCAGGATGGATGCCAATGTACTGATGCACCTGAGATCTTTTGATTTCATGTAAGTGAAGAACATGTGTCAAATAGATTAAACAGGTCTACTGAAGGTGGGTGCTTTCAAATTAAAGAAGTTTGTGGTGGTTTATTTTAATACAGTTTTTGGCCTTGGCCTGAGATTCCCAATAAGAAAAATTTCAGACTTCCTGGGAATGAACTTTTTCTCTTAGGCTAATTTGTTCCCATGTGTTTGACATGTCACTGACTATTTTATTTTTAAAACCTAATTAAATATTTAAAAGAGATTGGCAAAGTATGTTTTTTTTTTTCCCCTCAATTTTTTGAGACAGTCTCCCTATTAGCCTAGGCTGACTTCAAACTGGAAGTCCTCCTGCCTCCACCTCCTCAGTGCTAGATTTCAGGTGTGTTGCCATCACACCTGGCTGGCAAACTACTTGTGAACCTATGGACTTTCATCATTAGAAATAACACTGGTATCCTGTGGCCTACTGATGCAAACTCAGATATGTCTGTTTTCTTTCTGATTTTAGACACCTAGACCCTTTTGGAACATCAGTGAACTACCTAGACTCTGCATTCAGAAATGTAAGAAACCTTGGCATAGTATCAGTGACTTCTACAGATATCAGTTCCTTATATGCCAAGGCACAGCATGTTGCCCGGCGTCACTATGGATGTAACATTGTCCGAACAGAGTATTACAAGGAACTAGCAGCCAGAATTGTCGTAGCTGCAGTGGCAAGGTACCAAATTGCCAATGGTGTTCCTAATATGTTTTAGTGTGTCTCATGATTTTAAAGAGATAATACTATGAATGAATGCTTATTTTTGAAAATATGCGTGAATTTTTAAATTCTGTATCCCTTATATGTAATTTTAATTTTATTTATTTTAGTGGTTTTAATTTTATGGTCTTTTTTTAACGTGTATTCGTTTATTTTATATGTATTTCTATAGGTGCATGTGTGGAGGTCAGAGGACAGCTTGGAATAGTCGGTTCTCTCCTTCCACCATGTGGGCCTGGGGATCGACCTCAGTTCTCAGGCCAGCAGCAGCACTCTTACCCACTGAGCCTTTTTGATGGCCTATTATTCTTGTGTTTTGTTAGAACTTAAACGTTTATACCTGAAATATAAAAGAGAAACAAAGAAAGTAAAAGTTAATTTCAGACCTGTCTTAATTCAATGATTACAGGAGTAGGGAAGAGGTAGCAACATAAAAAAGAGAAATGAAAGTTGTTTTTAGATTTATAAGCTATTTGAAAGATCTTTTCATCTTTGAATAGTCTGAATAAAGTGATGGCTTCTATCTTGATTTTGAAAATTACCTTGTAAAACAGAAGGTCTTTCTGTATCACCCCAGGAATTGAGAACTGTTGAAACGAAGGAAGACTATTATCTACCATGTACAGAATTTTATGCAACAAAAAATATTTTCAATATTTATTTTTGTGTTTCTGTGTATATGTACGTGTGTGTGTACATGTGGATGTGTCTGCCACATGCATGCAGGAACCCACTAGGGTCAGAAAAGGGCATCAGATCCTCTGGAGCTAGAGTTACAGGCATTTGTGAGCCACCATGTGGGTGCTGGGAAATGAACCCAGGTCTTCTGCAAGAGCAGCAAGCACTCCTAACTGCTGAGCCATCTTTCCAGAATAACTTAATAATGCAATTTGTTACTTAGCATATCATAATGGATGATCAGCATATTCACTTGCCACCCAAACACAGGTTCTATGACATTCCCGTGCAAATTCTTACCTCAGCGTAATTACAGGTTCTTAGTCCTCATCGGTCTTCAGCATGTGTTAAGTGAGTAGCAACCCTGATGCACAGTTCAAACATGATGCTGTGTACTCAAAGTGTTCATAAGAGCAGGCTTGGGAGTGGTGAATCTTGTAGAAGCTAATCCAGAGAGTCCACACAACCGCAGAGGAAAGGGCTTTGACTGGCTCTCACTGCATAGTCACCAGCTAGCAAATAAACCTGCATATGGTCAGTAGTCAGTAAATACATGTGGTTGTAAGAAGCTCTTTAGGAAAAAACTAGATTAAACTCAACTAGTGATCATGATTACAGAGAAGTCATGTGGAATGACAGAAACTGCAGTCCCAAGCTATTCTGAAGGGGAAATGTCTAGAGACTGAAGACCTAGACTAACAACCCTCATTTCCTGTATTTCAGTCTGTGTGTGAGTCGTGGTAATGGTCCTTCGGAAGCACTGTTACTAAAGTTTCCCACAGTCCACCCATAGTTTGCTGTCAGGTTAGCTCTGTCAGTACAGTGCTATACAGAGGAAATGAAGAGCCATCAAAATACCTTGTGACTTTTTTTTTTTTGACAGAGCTGCAGCACGATGCAACAAAGGCATAGAAGTGCTGTTCGCAGTGGCTCTGGAACATTTTGTGCTGGTAGTTGTGCGGGTCTTAAGAGGGCCTACTTCAGCAGACGAGACTGCCAAGAAAATCCAGTACCTGATCCACTGCCAGTGGTGTGAAGAGAGGATCTTTCAGAAGGATGGTAACATGGTAGAAGGTGAGCTGAACTCCCTCTGGCCTGGGCATCTCACATAAGCCCTCAGCGAGTGAGCCTCCATCACATCCTAATCATGTGTGTTAGGCTTTGCTTTCAAACATTACTGCTGGAGAGTTGAGTTGAAGCACTCCTGGGATACAGCAACTGTCTTACCCATTGTTGCCATATTAAGTTCTTGGTATTTTTTAATGTGAGTTTTTTAAATGTATGTGGGTGTTAGGCCTACATAATATATCTTGGTATGTGTCTGGTACCTGCAGAGGCCAGAAGAAAGCATTGGATCTCCTGGAAGTGGAATTACAGACAATTGTGAGCCTCTGTGGGTGCTAGAAATCAAACCTAAATCCTCTGGAAGGGCATCCAATGTTCTTAACTGTTGAGGTATCTCTTCAGCCCTTTAATTAGAATCCTTAAGAACTCTTTATTTAAAAAAAAAAAAAGTAGTTTACCTCTTGCTGTATATATTGCTAGTATTTTTATTTCTTGCTTCGGTTTCTTTCTTTCTTTTTTAAATATAGGTTTTGTTTGTCTGTTTGATTCCTGATGGTAAAGTTACATATACTCTGGCTTTTGTTGATAAAGGCATTCCTGTTCCTAAGTACTTCAGGGGCTTTAGGTTTTACTGACTAGCCCGGCACATCTCCACTATTAGACTATACATTCTTTATTTTATACTGAGTCCGTATCTACTTGAGTTTGTTTCTGGGTGTTCTGTCCTTCCTGTAGAAGGGTAACTAATCATACACCTCTGTCACACCAATTGCAGAAGCTTTTTAGCTGTTTTTATTTTTTGACAGTGTCTCACATATCACAGCCATTGATGACCTTGAACTTTTTTTTTAACTGATTTTATTTACTTACTGTCTGTCCATGTAATGTGAGTTTGCCATGGTGTGCATGAGAACGTCAGAGTACAATCTGTGGGAGTCAGTTCTTTCCAAGTCATGTGGGTCCCAGGGATCAGACATTAGTTGTCAGCCTTGTCACCAAGGTGGCACCTTTACTCTTTGAACCATCTCACTGGCCTTAGCCTTTAATTTCTGGTAGTCCTGCCTCTACCTCCGAGATGCTTAGATCCTAGGTATACTACCAAGCCTGGTTTGTGAGGTGCTCTGGATCAAAGCTCAGGTTTTGTGTATGCTAGGTAAGCAAAGCAGTCTTTCAACTAAACCACATCCCCAGGCCTAACTTTTATTTATTATGCTAGGAATCAAAACCAGCCAGGCAATGAACAACTGAGCTATTTCTCCTGCCCTGCCATTTAATTTTGTTATGTAACAAAATGATAATGTCAAATAGACTAGAACTGATTGATTTTATCAGGCTGTTCCAAAAATGCCAGTGATCAATCTAGGAATAACCTGGAGTTGGGGGAGTTCAGTTGAAGAGAGGTTTTTGTTGTTGCTGTTATTATTGTTGTGTGTTTGTTTTTCATTTTACAAGACAGGGTCTCACTATTTAGCTGTCCTTGAACTCACTATGTAGACCAGGGCAGGCTGACCTAAAAATATGCACCACCATGCCTGGTAAGAGGTTCTAATTTTTTTTTTCCAAGACAGGGCTTCTCTGTATCCCTGACTGTCCTGGAATTCACTCTGTAGACCAGAGATTCACCTGCCTCTGCCTTCCAAGTGCTGGGATTAAAGGTGTGTGCCACCACCGCCTGACGAGGTTCTAATTTTTAAAAGGACACTCTTTGAGGACCGACAGTGCAGCTCAGTAGTAGAGCATTTGCCTAACATGAATGAGGTCCTGGCTCAACACCGAGCACCACTAACATGAATAAATAAATAACCAGTCTTCTGTAAGACTGGGTTTCAGTCCCCACTACCCACATGGCAGCCAACAGCTGCCTCCAACTCTAGTTCCAAGGGATCTGACACCCACACAGATACACAGATAAACATGCAGGCAAAATAACAATGTACATAAAATTTTAAAAAATAAAATAAAATGAAAATATTAAAAAATAATAAGAGTTGATTTATTATTTTTAACCATTGCCTGTGATAGACCAATGACTACAAAGGAACAGTAAGCACCTGCTTTGTTCTGAGACAGTGAAGAGATGTTTCCCTGATATTTAACCATATTCATATACCCAGTTATATAAATCTAAGTATAAAACCATTCTGAAGGCTTTGAGGTAGCATTCCCCCATCTCTGTGGAAAGTTGAACATTACTAATTAAGAGCAACACTATTTTGAGAAAGCAGTGGTACTATTTATGGAACTGGAATTGCTATTTTTAATGATCATATCTATCCACTTTACCTTAAATCGGAACTATTCAGCAAAAATATTTTGTTAGTCATGATCTGAATTCTGGTTTATGAATGAAATTATGGTACATATTAAAAGTAATGAGACATTTATTTTATAATAAATAAGGCAGTGGTATTACTCACTAGTAGCCTTTTTAAGACAAGCCATTAAGTCTGCCCTTTCTCCCTTCTTAATTCTGGTGAAGATCATTTTGTCCCAGGGATGTACTCTCTAGGATTCTCCAAGTACTCTGCCCAGTGTCCTCTCTCAGGTAACACCTTTGCTCTTCTCATCTGTGTAGAGAATCCAGCGGCCTGACCTAGATTCCACCCAAACAAACCAAGCAGATTTGGTCCAGTCTTAAGTTTGCCTCCATTTTCAGTGTAGCGCTGGGCACACTTTTGAACAAAAACATCTTCCTTTTCTCAACATCACCCATTTTTAATTTTTCCCCACTGCTCAACACTGCAGATATTTCCATCTGAAGCTGAACATCCTACTCTTGTGGTTGAAATTTTTAACAGTCCCTCCCTTCAAAAGGCTTTAAGGATTACATTTTCAAGTACACAAAACATTCTTAACACAGTACCTGGTACATAGTAGGTCCTCAGTACATAGTTATTAATATAACAGTTATATCACTTGCATCTGTCATTTATCCTTCATATTTTTGTGTTTTGTTTTTACAGAAAATCCATATAGACAGCTGCCCTGCAATTGTCATGGAAGCATGCCTGGCAAGACAGCAATAGAACTCGGGCCTCTGTGGTATGTTCCTAAAGACAGTCTTGAGTTTGATTTACTGGTTGTCAGCTTTTGATGTCTAAGCAAATAATTATGGCTCCCTTTCTCCTGAGACCGTGAAGTATTTCAGATTTCTCTAACTTTCTAAAAGGTGGTAGAACAGAAGATAGGCTGGGTCTGCAAACAAAATAACTTGTGTCTGCATAGTAAGAAAGGCTGTTTGGGTTTTGGAAGATGGTGTCTGTGAGGTGAGGCAAGGTCTCAGCAGTTGGGAGCCCTTGCTTTGCAGAGAGGGTGGACGTTGACTTCCCTGCACCCATCAAGTGGCTCACAACTATCTATACCTCCAGCTCCAGGGAATCCAACATCCACCGCTAACCACCACCTCCATAGGCACCTGTGCACACATGCACATTCCCACAGGCCACACTTAATTAAAAATATAAGAAATCTTTTAAACACAGAGTCCCATACAACAGCCAAGCCCTGACCTCAAACTTGCTGATTTGTTGCTGCTGTTGTTCACCTCTTGTGTGATGGCAGGTGCATGTGTGCATGCCACAGTGCCATGTGAAAGTCAGAGGACAGCCATGCTGTCAGTCCTCACCTTCTGCCTCTTGTTCTACCACTGCACCTGCCAGGCTGGTGGGTCCAAACCTCCAATTGTCTCCACCACCCAGGTCTCTGTAGGAGCACCAAGATGACATTAATCCCTTTCAAACATTTGAAGAGTAATTGAGCGAGCCCTACCTTCTAGTACTTTCTTACCTATATCATCTCCCACACAGGGATCCTACTCACTGCTTACAGGACAGAAATTGTCAGTAACAGGTTGCTGACTCCAGAAAGATGATCTAGCCTAGCCCAGTCAGCTCCCTCATTTCATGAAGAAGGAAATTATGGGATGGTATTTTTAAGTGCTTGCTAAGACTGACCAAAATAATTATTAAAGTTATTATTATTATTAGTTTTTACCTATTATTAACTGTTGGTGTTGTTATTATTATTATTGAGCTAGAATTTAGTTTTTCCAACCAGGCCTGAGTCTTGTCTTTGACTTCCTCCTCAAAGCCATCAAGCCTCTTCCCTCTCCCTAAACCTCAGTTTAGTAATACATCCCATTTCAAGTCTCTCAGTGTCTTGATCTAAATAATCTCTAAATTCCCTTCAACATATCTTACTTTGACTACTCATTTTGTACTTTAAATGGCCCTTTAGTATATGCTTACTGTCTAATATTTTACATTTACTACTTATAGCTACTACTCAGTGAAGAGCCTTTGTACAAAGCATGGTAATAGACTGTCTCATTCCATGACAAGTCTGTGAGGAATTATATTTACAGTAGTATGATTAAGACACAGAAGGAAAGATGGAGCCTGATGGTGTAGGCCAGTAATCCCAGCTACTCCTGAGGCAAGAGGATCACAAGGTCCAGGCCTGTCTACAATGAGTTTTTGGACTCTAGCTGTGAGTTGAAGACCAGCCTGGGCAACTTAGTGAAACTGTTGGGGAGAGGGGAGTTAAAAAAAAAAAAGCCAAAAATATAGATTCAGTGGTAAAGCACTTGTGTAGCATGCAAACTCCAGTCCTGGGAGGAGAACACAGGAGTTATGGCTCAAGTTGACCTTCATTGCTAGTGGGTGGAGCCAGGATTGAATTTCTGTCGTGAAAGTCAAGTCACATTTTGTCAGCTACGCCTATGCTGCTCAAATGAAATGGAGGCATTCACCCCTGAGCCTCTTTGAAACAGGACCTTACTCTGTAGCCTTAGCTAGCTTGAGTCTTCTGTGTGGAGCAGGCTAGCCTTAAAGTCACAGAGACCCACCTGTCTGCCTCCACAGTGCTGGCATTTTTAACTGTAGTCCTCACACAGGTACCAACACGGAGGGAGACTACTGCCTTGCTAGACACACTGTGGAAGTTTACGCTCTGCATTATGTTCTCTACGGTTACAGAGTTTTGCAGGCTGTTACAGAGTCAAGTTGTCTTTTCTGTCTGACTGTGTTCTCCACAAACCTACTCCATGTTTCATAGCATTCTACAACTTAGGAGCACCAATAAGTTCTTGTTGATTTTATGTGAATGAAATTTTTTTGGCTAACCTTAGTAGTTTCCAGAGCTAACATGATTAAAAAGGGTGAGAAATTAGTTTGTAAAAATACTAAATTAGAAATTCCTGCATTTCAATATTATTCTATCTCATAATTTGTTATATATTTTATTTAATTAGAAGACTTTTTTAAGTAAATAAACATTTCTCAAATCCAGTCTTCTATTTATTCTCTTCCTTTCCAGGTCAAGTTCCCTTTTCAATACTGGATTTCTGAAAAGAATGCTATTTGAGTCTCTTCACCACGGTTTGGATGACATTCAGCCCCTAGTAAAGACACTGATCTTTGAATCAGAGTGTGCTCCCCAGAGTCAATGTTCAGTTCATGCACCTTCAAATCTCAGCAAGCAAGGTGACTCTAGCTTGCTCAACTGTCCTTGATGTTATAATCAAAATGATGTAATATGCTTTAAAAATTTGGTTGTAATTTTTTTTTTTGAGGCAAGGTCACATGTAGCTCATGCTGGCCTTGATTGTTTTGGTTTTTTGAGACAGGGTTTCCCTGTAGCTTTGGAACCTGTCCTAGAACTAGCTCTTGTAGACCAGGCTGGCCTCCAATTTAAAGAGATCCACCTGCCTCTGCCTCCCAAGTGCCGGGATTAAAGGCGTGCGCCACTACCCGGCTTCCAGGCTAGCCTTGAAACCCTTATTTTCCTGCCTTTACCTCCAAAGGCTGAGCATCTACTGCCATGGGTGCCACCCCTCTGTCCTCTTTCTACTCTTCTGTAAAGAGACACTGTAGGTAACTGTAGGAGTAGATATAGCCCAGACTTTTGGTGATGCCCATTGAAAGGCAGAAAATCAATTCATATCACTTGGTAAAGCTGCTTTTTACTCCTTAGATAGGCATTTGTCAGTTCACCTGGCTTTGATTTAAGGGAAGGGCATAGTAGTCTTTGTGCTTTTGTAAGTACTAAGAAGAGGCTACTATTACAGACTTCAAATATACCATTTGCTTTTCTTTGGAAGACAGGGTCTTCCTGTGTAGCTAGACTGGCCTAGAACTCAGATCTGTCTGCCTGTACTTTTCAGGTGCTGAAATAAAAGATGTATGCCACCATGCCCAGCCAAAAACATATTTTTAAATTTATTTTAATATTATTATTACTATGTATGTGTATGATAAGTATGTGTAGGCATATGTGTGGAGGTCAGAGGACAACTACAAAGTCAGGTCTGTCCTACCTTTACATGGGCTCTAGGAATTGAACTTAGATTGCAAGTGCTTTTACCAGCTGAGCTATGTCACTGGCCCAGGAAGTTAAAAACCATCATTCTTACATATTCAAAATGTGGGGGGATTCCAGTTTTATTTAAACATTAAATTGTTACTTAATGTCACCTATGAATATTTTTCCCATTTGTTTTTATTTTAGAAGAAAATGGTGTATTTATTAAAACTACCGATGATACCACAGTAGATATTTACAGTGCACAGGGTATGTATATTTGTACATATATTTGATAACTTTATATTTGATATAACTAAATATTTGATAACTATTATCAGTGCATTCTAAATGTGTCTTAAATACAGATTTAAAAACAGAACATAGCATTAAAGCTGACAAGCAACAGCCTGTAATTACAAGCTATAATATCGTAGTAGTGATTGCTCACGTAAATAGTCAATGGAAAGAAAACTTAAAATTCCTTTTGAGCGTATATGCTTTAATAATGTGCCAGTCATGTCATTTGGCATCTTCATCTAATTTGGTAGAATGCAAGTCACTGAAAATGACAGTGTGCTGAAAAGTAGCATTCTGGTATGCTGAACAGCACTTAGCTCTCAGCCACTGTTCCACCTCATTGTGTTGGTTGTGGAACCTTTACCAGATTCTTCATTTTTAGCAGAAATGTCTTAAGTCTTTTTAAGAATAGAAGGTAAAACAAACGCTTTAACATTTTTTAAAGATTTTATTTATTATGTGTATTGTTCTGCCTGCATGTATGCCTGCAGGCCAGAAGAG
>LOEQ01006606.1:239061-249423 GCA_001685075.1 Bramus lutescens | reverse complement strand
CACCCACTGAGACGATGGGACTGATCTAATGGGAGCTCACCAAGGCCAGCTGGACTGGGACTGATGGAGTAAGTGAATAATCCAGACTCTCTGAACATGGCTGACAAGAGAGCTGACTGAGAATCCAAGGACAATGGAAATGCATTTTAATTCTACTTCATGTTCTGGCTGTGTGGGAGCCTAGTCTGTTTGGATGCTCACCTTCCTAGATCTCGATGAAGGGAGGAGGACCTTGGTCTTCTAACAGGGCAGGGAACCCTCCTTGGTCTTCTAACAGGACAGGGAACCCTGACTGCTCTTTGGAATGGAAATGGAGGGGGATGGTAGAGGGGGAGGGAATTGGGAGGGGGACAGGAGGTGTAAATTTTTAATAATATTAAAACAAAATAATAATAAAGTAGAAAATAAGCAATAACTCTGCACTAAAAAATGGCTAGTTGAGAGGATTTTGAATGTTCCCAACATAAAAACCAACAAATTCTTGAAGTGATGGATATATCAATTAACCTGAACTAGTTGTTAGACCTGTCCACCTGTGTTGAAATGTCACATTGTACTCCATAAATACACATAATTATTACCAGTAGTAATGATAAGTCTATAGATAGAGCACGCACTATGTATAACATTGGGAATAGCAGCAATATGTCTAAGATTCTAAAATTAACCTACATTTCAAGAGAAAAAAAAGAAAATCATGCAGAAGTCTACATTGGTTATAAACAGATTGGCCCATTAACTCAGGCTTCTTATTAAGTCTTATAACTTATATTAGCCCATTATTCTAGTATGTGTAAGCCACATGGCTTGATACCTTTTTCAGCAGGGCAGGTCACATTTTCCTTCCTCTGTATCTGGGTAGGACTGCAGATGAATGTGCTTTCCTGTTCCCAATTCTCTTGTTTTCATTGTTCCACCTCTATGTCCTGTCTGGTTGTTCCACTTATAATTCCTGCCTGTCTATTGGCCAATCAGCATTTATTTAAAACATAATTGACAGAATACAGAATTGTCCCACACCAATTTTCTAGGTAAATTGCTTTTATCAAAGCTAAATCAAGATAAAGTAAATAATTTAAGTAGGATCATAACTCCCATTGAAATAGAAACAATCATTAAAAGTTTCCTAACCAATAAAAGAGCAGGGTCAGATGGTTTACTTCAGAACTCTATCACACTTTCAAATAATAGCTAATACAAACACTCCTCAAATTATTCCACAAAATATAAGCAGAAGGAACCATGACAAATTCATTTTATGAGGTCACAGTCACAATGATATCCAAACACACAAAGTTTCAAAAAAAATAATTTAGAACAATTTGTATCATGAACATTGATGTAAAAACAGTAAATAAAATACTTAAAAGTGGAATCAAAGAACATATCAAAAAAGATCATCTAGCACAATCAAGTAAGAGTTCTTAGTAAGTGTAATCCAGCATATAAAAAATGATGAAAAATCACATAAACATCAGATTAGATGCCAGAAAGCCTTTGAAAAATCCAACACACCTTTATTAAAAAATTCCTAGAGAGATTATCTATGTAAGGGACATGCCTAAAAATAATAAAAACAATTTACAGAAAGCCTACTGCCAACATAAAACTAAATATAAACTCAAAATAATTTCATAAAAGAAAGGAACAAGACAAGTTGCCTACTCTGTCCATATCTGTTTAATAT
This sequence comes from Bramus lutescens, assembly GCA_001685075.1. Taxonomy (NCBI): domain Eukaryota; kingdom Metazoa; phylum Chordata; class Mammalia; order Rodentia; family Cricetidae; genus Bramus; species Bramus lutescens. The sequence goes on along the minus strand of LOEQ01006606.1, from coordinate 247,736 downwards.
AGTACTTGATGATTTAACTGGAACCAGACAAATGAAGGAAAATAAAGAGAAATAAATTGGAAAGGGAAATGTCAAAGTATAATTATGTTCATATGATAGTAAATATAAATGACCATGACACTTCCACTATCAATATGACAAAGCTGTCCTAGAGAACAGAAAAATATTTTTACCATCTTCACATTTGATAGGACTAATGTCCAAAATATATAAAGAATACAAAAACCTAGATATCAAAAAAAAATAACCCAATACAAAATGGACAGATTTAAAGCTTAGAAATCTCAAATGTATGAGAAATACTTAAGTGTTCAACATCCTTACTCATCAGGGAAATGCAAATCAATACTACCTTAAGAATCTATCTTTCCCCGTCAGAATGGCTAATATCAATAACACAAGTCACAAGTCATGCTGGCGAGGCTGGGGAGGAACCATAGCAATCCTCTATTGATGGATTATATGGCAGCTATGGAAATCAATATAGTCCTTTCTCAGAAAATTGGAAATGTTTTACAGTGATATATTATTTGTGTTTTAGCAAATAAATAAAGATCAGAGCACAAAGAAGACACACTAGAAAGGCATATAGGCCAGGTATGACGGCACACACTTTTAATCCCAGGACTTGACTCAAGAGACAGAAGTAGATGGATCTGTTTGTTCAAATCTACCCTGGTCTAAATAACATATATCTTATCTAAATATCTATTTATCTTTCTTTTTCTGACCACATGAGTCTTTAATTTGTTAAATGATATGGTTAGGATTAAAGCCATGGCTTTTATAGATGGATCTACCACATTCCATAGATTTCTGAAAATATAGCTTCACACACAGCAGAAATATTGGAGGAAGCCATGTTTATTGACCATCTATGATATCTATGATATTTTGATAGAAAAGAAACAGGTTAAAAGAATAATTATAACTTATATAATTAATGATAAAATTTGTTAAAATAAAATAAACAATATTTATACGATTAATTCTCAAAATGTTATCTTTACGGCACCCTCTTCACTAGAGACTGCAACCAAATGAGCCAAACTGTGATTTTTGAATGAATGACTTTTCCCTCATAAGTACCCTTAACTTTTACCAACTCTTGCCTTTTTAATCTCCAAAGTATAGCAAAGGAGCCACCATGGTATGCTGAATTTCAAAGATTTTTCATTTTGCTAAGTAGAAGCTAATATGTCTTAAATAATTTTTTACAAAGTAATAAATTATTTACATATAATTTTCCAATTGACTGCAAATTTTCAGATACTACTTTGTTTCATTTTCACACCATGAGTTTAATTTTATTTATTTCATGAAACAGCGTAATGCACACATTTTTAGAAAGCATTATTTTCCCAATAAAATATTTTTCCATTTAATGATCCTTAAAATATGTGACCATCTTCACATACTACCAAGGTTATGAACAAATGTAGTAATCATGGAGATGAAACAGAAAATGGATACAGGACAAAAGCTCCTCCCATACAGCAGACATTGAATTTTCTCTTAGAATAAAATCCCTTCTAGGATCAGAAAATTTTATCCTTATTATCATAGTTGCCTTGATCATTCTATAATTGTAGACATTCATACAAAACATACATGAAATTTAAATATTCTAAAAGCCAAAGTAACCTTTTACATATGTGTATAAAGCAATATTGTACTCATCTAGAGCACACTTCAGTGAATTCTCATTGTACTGTGAATAAAATCCACTTTCCACATTGGCTGTTATGTAATCATCCATAGGAAAAGATGTCATGTACTTCATCTAAATGTAATATGCTCAAGCTTGATAACATCAGTCCTGAATAGAAGCCTAGGCACTCCTTATTCCTCTAACCTTTCTTACCATGGAGCCACAAGGGATTATCATCAACATCTGAGAAACAATGTGAGCTTCTAAGTAAGTCTTCTCTGAACACCTTTACACTCCTAGTCACCAACGATCATATTTTATTTATTTATTCTTATATTTCTGTGATAAGACAGAATACCAAGTAATATCAAAGGTAAATACAAGAAACTTTAGTTAATGAACTTGCAGACTTTTATAATATAAACAACATTAGACTCAATGCCAACAGAAGCTGTTCATCAAACTAAGTTTAATTTCTATCTTTTATTGGATATAAAATGACTTGAAATTTTCTTCTGTGGAATGACTAACAATTTAAATACTAATCATCTCTAATTTTCTGTGTATTTTTCCAAGGAAAATGATAGCATTGTTTGTTTCTTTCTATCTAGTGTATCTGTCTTTTTGTGTTGTATCTGCTTTATAGATTAGAAATCTGAAGTGTTAAATTGAAATATTTAGGGGGCTGGGCAATGGTGGCACATGTCTTAATCCCAGCTCTTGGCAGGCAAAGGCAGGTGAATCTTTGTGAGTTCAAAGCCAGCTATTCTATATAGTGAGTTTCAGGACAGCCAAGGCTAAACAGACAAATCATAATAAATAAAAATAAAAATAAAAAAAATTAAAAGAAGAATAATTCAGGGATGTTTAAAGTAGATTTTCTAGATTTGTAAGGCTACTTAACAGACAGTAGTTACCCTCCTAGTGTTACTGACAATTGTAGGCTCTCTAATTGGTTTAGATGCACCAGGCTGCCTCCATTTCAGACAGGAAAACCATATTATAGACAAACTAGGTTCATCCAGTTAGGAACAAATCTCTATTTTTTAAGGATTGGGCTATACCCCACCTGTAACGTTAACTGCATGTAGCTCTGTACTGCTCATTTCAGCAAATGACAATCATATCTTTGTTACAAAATGTTGTTATGAAAAAAGCAAACAAAAACCCCACAAAATATTGTATGACCATCTTGCAACTTTACCATTGATTCAAAGGTTATTAAAACCACCTGTTGTTATGATTGCCTTGTTATTTTCTACTTCTATAACTATGCCTATGTGTCAGCTAAATTCTCCATTTGAAACCTCACTTCCCCCAAGCTATAAAAAAAAACTCATCTTTTTCATGTCCAGTGCTGATAATCTTGCATCCTACTTTTAGGGAAAGACAGCACTTGTAAATGGTTAAGAAAGCTTGCCTTAATGGATTGCTTTAATGTGGCTATGATATATTGTGTCAGTGACTCCAGATTGTACAGGGCCCATAGCTTGAATAAATTTGTTGACAGTTCTTTGATCTGTCACCATTCCTTATTTTCCAGATTTTGTTTTAACAATAAATACAGGAGAATTCCAAGGGTTGGTTGATTCTTCAATATGTTGAGCATCTAGTTTCTCCTGTACCAGCTGTTCTAAAGCCTGCAGTTTTTCTTCTGTTAAAGTTCATTGTTTAAGCGTATGGGTTCCTCAGTTAACCATTTTAAAGGCAGGGCCATTAGTACCTCTGAAGGTTTGCTAGTTGGTATAATTGACTTGTGTTCTTGTACAGCCTGAATTGCTGATGACCTTTGTTTATCATAGCTTATAATATCCTTCCCAGAAACATGAGTTTTTGGAACTGCAAAAATGTTAACCTGGGTATTTCATTGCTGCAATATGTCACAACCGCATAAATTTATTGCAATGTTAACTACATATGGCCTCAGCCTTCATTTCTGTCCTTCTCACACTATGCATTTAACCCATCTCATGTTTTGTTTCACTTTAGATAGGGTTCCAATTCCTAGGAGTGGAATATCTGCATCTTGAAGAGGCCAATCTGGATTCCAAGATTCTGGAGTAATGATACTCACATCAGCACCCATGTCTGGTAATCCCTCAATTACAATGTCATTTATAGACACCCTTAGCTTGGCTCTCTGATCATTTATCGAGATCTGCCAAATTATGAATTTCCTTTTACTTAATGGAGTTTTTGATTCATCCTCAATGTCTATCCCATTATCAAGAACAGTATTTTTTTTTACAGTAGGCACTGGATTGTTTAATTTTCCTGGTGAGACATGTATGTTTCTCCACAGTGATTTAGAATTACTGGACTTCAAGTTCTTTGGGACAATGGTCTTATACCCTGTAAAGTTTTTTCAGTCATACTGGATTAATAGAATTCTGGGAAGAGGAAAGTCTTAGTGTGCAGTCATCACTCAGACACAGAGAAAGCAAGATGAGAATGCCTTGCACATACAAGGTACCAAGCCATCTGCTAATACAGTCAAACATGGGTAAATGTAAGTTATAAGAGTTCAATTAAATAAAAGTCTAAGTTAATAGGTCAACCAGTTTATAATTAATGTAAGCTTCTGTGTGTTTCTTTAGGACTGAATGACTACGGAACCAGGTGGTACAGAAACGTCTGTCAACAAGTGGCCTTTGTCTTAAAATTTTTGGGAATAACAGTTGTCAGATAGTAACAGAAAAATAGAAGTCCTATCTTAGGAATTTTGATCTCCTTTATAAAACAATTGAAGAGTGGATTAAAATAAAATCTCAATTTATATTTTATTGATATTTAAGAGAAAAACATTACTGGGCAGGCAAACTGTACAAATTATCAACTGCCCAGAGGGGAATGGAGAAAAGCAGCAAAAGAAAGCCATGGCTTTTAGTTTTAAGACAATTGGGAGCTTGGCCACAGATTTAGCAAGAAACCACAAGGTAGGGAGGTGACTTTAGAGAAAAGCTGAAGCCCAAAGTGTTAAGGAAAGTAAACTTAAGAAACAAAATATCATGGTTTCCTTACTCAGTCAGGAAAGTGACTATCTAAGATGATAGACAGCAGCCATGCACGTGGTTGGGATTATTGAGAAAGAAATATCAATTATTCAACTAAAAGACTAGCTATTTTTCTAACATTTTAGTATGACTATTAGATGATTATTCTTTGGCCAGTTGATTAACTGACATTACTGAATTAATTTTAAGGGAAGAAGCAAGAGCAAGTCTCTATCTAGAAAAAAACTGCTTCTTAACTATAACATTTATAAACCTTTATAAATTCTTTCCTCCCGTAATTACATAATGTCATTTAAATAAAACAAATGATTTATGTGAGTTATTGAATATTGAAATGCTCAAAACTATGAATTCCAGTTCTGTTTATGTTTAGAATCTTACATACCTTTTCTTTTACACTACATTTTAAAATTGCTACTGATTCTTTCTTATATCTCAATTATTTACAAGGCTTGTAAGAAGGTTGTACAATTTAAGCAAGTTCATAAATTTGAATCCTTTTACACATGCATGTCTTTTTAAATTAATTTTTACTGAGCTCTACATTTTCTCTGTTCCCCTCACTGCCTCTCCCCTCCCCTTCAACCCTCTCCCAAGGTCCCCATTCTCCTAAATGATTCAGGATATTTTATCTTTTTCTATTTCCCATGTATATTAGATCCATGTATGTCTCTCTCAGGGTCCTCATTGTTGTCTAGGTTCTCTGGGATTGGATTTTTAGGCTGCTTATCTTTATTTTATGTTTAAAAACCACTTATCAGTGAGTACATATAATTTTCTTTTTTGGTCTGGGCTACTTCAGTCAAAATGATGTTTTCTAGCTCCATCCATTTGCCTGCAAATTTCAAGATGTTATTTTTTTCTGTTGTGTAGTACACTATTTACACAAAAATGTACACATTTTCCTTATCCATCCTTTAGTCAAGGAGCATCTAGTTTGTTTTCCAGTTTCTGGCTATGCCAAAAATGCTGTCATGAGCACAGTTGAGCACATGTCCTTGTGGCACAGTTGAGCATCCTTTAAACATATACTCAAAAGTGGTATTGCTGGGTCTTTAGGAATGTCGTTTTCTAACTTTCAGAAAAATCACCACACTGATATCCAAAGGGGCTATACCAGTTTGAACTCCCGTCAGTAATGTAAGAGTGTTCTCATTACCCCATGACCTCTCTAGTATAAATTGTCATCAATGTCTTTGATCATGGCCATTTTTACAAGTGTAAGATGGAATCTCAGAGTTGCATTTCTCTGATGACTAAGGATGTTGAGCATTTCCTTAAGTGTCTTTCAGCCATTTTAGATTCCTCTGTTGGCAGTTCTCTATTTAGGTCTGTACTTCATTTTCTTTTTAAATTGGATTATTTGTTCTTTTTATGGCCACTTTCTGGGGTTCTTTATATATTTTAGAGATTAGACCTCTGTCAGATGTGGGATTGGTAAAAATCTTTTCCCATTCTGTAGGCTGTCATTTTGTCTTGTTGACCATTCCCTTTGCTTTATAGAAGCTTTTCAATTTCAAGAGGTCCCATTTATAAATTGTTTCTCTCAGTGTCTGTGCTACTGGGGTTATATTTAGAAATTGTTCTCCTGTGCCAATGCGTTCAAGTGTGCTTCCCACTTTCTCTTCTATGAGGTTCAGTGTGGCTGGCCTTATTTTGAGATCTTTGATTCATTTGGATTTGAGTTTTGACACATGCATCTATTTTTAAGTGACAAAATTGTTGAGGGGATTCTGTCTTGAGACATATAGAGTTTCTTAAAGTGAAGGAGCCTTAAATCTAGCCAGAGAAAAGTCACGCTTGTATGTTCATATTAATACACAAAAATATGAGAGTGTGACATAAGATCAGTAATTTTAGAGGTAGTTTATAATATCAAAATGGTACAAAAATTTCTAGAATATATCCTAGGGCCTGATAGGCTATTTTAGTTATATGCTTAATTACCTAGGTGCTACGAATACAGTATTTTACAATGTGTGACCAACCATTTGTACTCATATAAAAAGAGAATTATAGGTGATTCTGACATGATCATGCCAAGTTCATGTTTTATGCTGAGAGGCAGATGGGTACTTAATATCAGAGTGTATACTCCTACAAACAAAAAAGCAAGCCAACAAAACCACAAAAACCAAAAACCAAAAAAAATTACCACATGCTACCAAATTATAAAGAGTGATAATAAGTTGTTTGAGAAGGCCAGATAGATACCAAACACTGTGGGTAAATAACAAAATTCTTGCTGTGCAGGGTCAATAGTGTTAACTGAACTTCTGCCCCAGAAAGGAGTAAACAATTGGGGCTGGAAAAGTTTATGTGGTCAGTATTTGTTCCACTGGCTCAGCACTAGAAAGGTGGAGCCTACACATGGAAATGAAACTCCTCAGATTAAATTACCTCCTTGCATGTCCAGAATGCTGAGTGGAAAATCTGGATTTGAATTGTCCACTTGAAATTAATAACTAAAAATTGTGATCTTTCTTCAATGTTCTCCCTATGAAAGCATCAACACTAGGCAGTGACCATTATAACCTTAACTTTTCTCTTGTGTGACCAAATCTTTAACTGACCCTAGATCTTTAATCTTTCTTCTTGCAGAGCTTGGCAGCTGCAAATTCTTTCTCTGCTCCTTTGAAATGGAACACTTAAAAGCTTCTTGTCAGTTTACAGCTGAAGACTGAAGACTATTTTTTCCAAGGATCTAGAAATTCTTTGAAGAGCAATCATCAAGAAAGATAACAGCACTATCTCCTAATTAGGTGTCAGGTTTTGACCTGGTTGAAAGTTATAAAACTACTGCATGAGGTAAGTTTTCTTTGACTTGACTACAAGCAATTAGCAAACACAGATAGCAGAGGAACCTCCAGCCACAATTCTTCAGGAGTACAAGCACTTCTAGAAAGCAGTTGAGTTCAGATAACTTTCTTTATCTTTTTCCTATGGCAGTGACTTTAAATAGCCTTGTAGTGATGTCTGTTAAAGGTTAGTTTGTAAACAATGTTTTAAATCCAGATAAAAGTGAGTACTATATCATCACATATTAAAAGTAATTGTTTTGTAGAAAAAGAACTATTCAAACCCAGAGATACTGGGAAATGGGTGTAAAAGTCAATTCGTAGATAGTAATAGTCAGATGGCAGTAAATATTATAGTTTTCTTAAGATTACAAAGTAACTGTGATAAAATACCTCCATGTGAAAGTGTGCTATTTATAAAGATCTTATTTAAAGCAAAGAAAAAGTTATAAAACTCACCCAAGAAATAATATTTCAACAAAGAAATTAGAAAAAATTTAAATGAAAATAAATTTCTAAGAAAATACTATCTTTAAAGAAAACCTTCGTGAAAAGGGTGAGTGCAGGACAAATGTGGTGTAGGAGGTTCTTCTGTTGCTTTCATTGGTTGAATAAAGAAACTGCCTTGGCCTTTTGATAGGGCAGCACTTAGGTAGGTGGAATAGACAGAATGGAATGATGGGAGGAAGTAGGGCAGAGGCAAGACACCATGGATCTCATGCCGGTTAGAATCTTGCCTGTAGGCCACAGTCATGTGGCAATGCACAGATTGATGGAAATGTGTTGAACTGGGATGTAGGAGTTGGCCAATGGGAGATTGGAGCTGATGGTCCAGGCAGTATTTAAATAAATACAGGTTCTGTGTGATTATTTCGGGTGGAAGCTAGCTGGGCAGGGTGGAACAAGGGGCCCTGCTCCCTACAACACAGACGTGGCAACTTTTTCTACTGAAAACAATTACTAGGATTACTTGCAAATTCTGATAGTTATGTTCTTAAACATGTTTTTGTTTTCTTATTTTACTATTGAAAGCAATTCTTTCACTATGCTGTGAAGACAATTTGAAAAATTTGTGTCACTAAAAGAAATTATACTAGATATAAAACCATGATCCTAGAGAAGCTAAATAGGAAGGTGAACCCAAAGAATAACATGTAGTTATCCTCCTGAATATTGGAAGTAGGCAAGATGGCCAGGCAAAAGTTAGGAGCT
>LOEQ01006606.1:220387-232326 GCA_001685075.1 Bramus lutescens | reverse complement strand
ATCTATCTATCTATCTATCTATCTATCTATCTATCTATCTATATATCATCTATTTATCTATCATCTATCTCTCTCTATCTATCTCTCTATCTCTCTATCTCTCTATCTATCTATCTATCTAACTATCTATCTATCTATCTAATCTATCTATCTATCTATCTATCTATCATCTATCATCTATCTATCATCCATCCAGCTCTCTCCCCCCTTTCTCTCCCTCCATCCCCTCTCTCTCTCTCTTTATTTTTGAGACCAGTAGTATTTGGTTTTACCCCGAGTCACTGGGCTATCTAATCTCTGGTTATCAATCACCCAAGCCATTTCGGGAATTTTATGGATTGGAACTTAAATCAGATCAGTTATTGCTTGGTTATTCCCACAAGCTTTGTGCCATGAATGCCTTAGCACATCTTGAAGTCAGCACAATTCCATTTTAGATAGAAAGTTTGTGACTGGCTTGGTGTTTACATTTCCTTTTTGAAACCATGCTGAGTATCTTTCTATAAGATAGATGTTGGAACATAGGCATGAAGGTTGAACGTTTGCACCCACTTAACATCTCCATGTCCAATGAGTTTTGGCCCTGTTTTAAGAAATGAGATACTTTTGTCAGTTTCTGGAGAGCAACCTATAGCCTTGGCAATAACCTGGATTGTTTAGAGATTCCTATCAAGTCTCTGATAAACAACACAATTAGATGTAACCAAACATAAAACTGAAATTTTAATTTGGTGACAAGAGATGGCCAGTTATGTCTCTACCTTCCTCATGATTTGGAGAATTTGTTTGTATCACCTTTATATAAATATATGAACTTTATATATGCATATATACAAAGGCAAATGCTCAAATGCCTTTGAGAATTCCATTCTAGACCACTCCATCCATCCATCCATCCATCTATCCATCCATCCATCCATCCATCCAACTATCCATCCAATCATCCATCCATAAGTATCTATTTCATTTCTCTTTTCTAATGAAATCTGTCTGATTCCCCTAGTCCTTACTCTATTCCTACCTTTGGTATTCTATGGATTGTAGCTTGGTTATTATTGACTTAACAGATGATACCATACATCAGTGAATAGATACAATATATGTTTCTCAGGGTCTGAGATATCTTAATGATGATACTTTTTTTCTGATTCTGTCAAATTGTCTGCCAATTTTATGATGCCAATTTAAAAAAAATCTGAGTAATACTTCATTCTATAAATGAACCTCATTTTCTTTATCCATTATTCTGTTTAGGGACATCTATGTTAATTTACAATTTATGAATATTATGAAAAGAACAACAATGGACATTATTTAGCAAGTTTACTTGCAGTATGGTGGAGGTTTCTTTGGGTATCTGACAAAGAGTTGTATATCTGGATCTTAAGGTATATACATCCATCCACACACACACACACACACACACACACACACTTACACATATATTGCCATATTTCTGAGGTATCACCATACTAATTTCCATATTAATTTCTCAAGTTTGCATTTCCACCAACAATGGAGGAGTGTTTCTCTTATTCCACATCATCACCAGCACAAGCTGTTACTTTTAGTATTTATCCCTACCATTCTGATAGACATAAGTTGGAACCTCAAAAAATTTATTTTCATTTCCCTTATGGCAAATAAAGAATGTTGAATATCTTGAAGTGTTTCTCAATCATTTAAATTTCCTCTATTGAGAAATCTCTGTTTAAATCTATACCATATATATAATTGGGTTGTTTCTTTAATATTTAGTTTCTTGAGTTGTTCATACATTTTAGATAGTAGCAATCTATTCATTTGGTAAGTGTTAAAAATATTTTCTCTTTCTGTAGGCCACTGATTTGATAGTGTACTTTGCCTTACAGAAGCTTCTCAGTTATACCATGTTTCATTCCTTTTTTTTTCTATTTTTAATAAAAAATTATTCAATCTATGTCTTTTTCTTAATTTTTACTTTTATTAATTTTACATACCAACCACAATTCTCCCCTTTCTCCATTCTTTCTACTTGTGCCCACCCCCAATCTTCTTCTCAGAGAGGGTAAGTCCTTCCTGGAGGAGTCAACAAAGGCTTACATATCAAGTTGAGGCAGAACCAAGGCCCTCTCCCTTATATCAAATCTGAAATGTTATCTCTCCACAGAGATTGGGTTCCCAAAAGCCAGTACTTGCATCAGTGATAAATCTTGGTACCACTACCATAAGTCCCCCAAAGAAGACCAAGCCACACAACTGTCATCCACATTCAGAGGTCTTAGTTCAGTACCATAGAGGTTCCTCAGCTGTTAGTCCAGAGCTTTTGAGCTCCTACTAGCTTGGGTCAGCTAAATCTGTGGGCTTCCTCATCATGATCTTGACACCCCTTGCTCCTATAATCCCTCCTCCCTCTCTTTGACTGGGCTCCAGGAGTTTTGTCCAGTGCTTGGCTGTGGATCTTTGCATCTCTGCCCTTCAGGTACTGGATGAAGGTTCTATGATTATATTTAGGATAGTCACCAGTCTGATTATAGGAGGACAATTTAGGCACCCTCTCAACTATTGCTAGGAGTCTTGAATACTGTCTTACACTGGTCAGAATTGCTAAGATCAAAAACACTAATGACAGCTTATGTTCTATAGGATATGGCATAAAGGGATCATTCCTCTACTGCTGGTAGGAACGTAAATATGTACAGTCACTTTGGAAATCAATATGGTGGCTTCTCAGTAAGTTGGGAATCAATCAACTTCAAGACCCAGTGATACTACTCTTCGGCAAATACACCAAGGATACTCAATCATACATCAGCGACACTTGCTTAACAATGTTCACAGCAGCATTATTCATCATATCCAGAACCTGGATATAACCTAGATTGCTCTTTCTTATTACTTTATAAATAATACAAATCAAAATTTCATTTCCTCCCCTCCTCCGATTTCCCTCCCACTCCCCCACACACCCTGCCCCCTCCCCTCCAGTCCTGAGAGAGGGCAAGGTACCCTGGCCTCTGGGAAGTCCAAGGCCCTCCCTTCTACATCCAGGCTTAGGAAGGTATGCATCCAAATAGAATATGACCCCCAAAAGCCAGTACATGCAATAGAGACAAATCCTAGTGCCATTATCATTGGCTTCTCAGTCTGCCCCAATTGTCAGCCACATTCAGAGGGTCCAGTTTGATCCCATGCTCATTCAGTTCCAGTCCAGCTGGATTTGGTGAACTCCCATTAGCTCAAGCACACTATCTCAGTGGGTAGACCTACCCCTTGTGGTCCTGACTTCTTTGCTCATATTCTCCCACCTTCTGCTCTTCAACTGGACCTTGGGAGCTTAGCCCAGTGCTCCGATGTGGGTCTATCTCTGTCTCCATCTGTCTCCAGATGAAGGTTCTATGGTGATATTCAAGATGGTTTTCAGTCTGACTATGGGACAAGGCCAGTTCAGACACCCTCTCCTCCACTGCCCAGGGTCCTAGCTGGGTCATTCCCGTATATTCCTGAGAACCCTTTCAGAGCCAAGACTCTTGCACACCCCAAAATGTTTTCCTCAATTAATATATCTCCTTCCTTGCTCCCGTATCCGTCCCTCCTCCATTGCAACCATCCCACTCCCCCAAGCTCTCCCCAACCGTCCCCTTCTCCCCTTTCTCTCCCCCACCCCATGTTCCTAACTTAACTATAACAGCTGAATGAATTAAAGTTTATTTGTGTAAAAGTATGCTTCAATNTATATATATATGTTTTTTCTTGGGTTCACCTTTTTACTTAGTTTCTCTAGGATCATGAACTATAGGTACAATATCCTTTGCTTCTTAGATGGCTCTTAACCAAAGAATGGGTAAAGAAAATGTGGTACATTTACACAGTGGAGTACTACTCAGAAGTAAAAACAATGACATCACGAAATTTTCAGGCAAAAGAATGGAACTAGAAAAAAAAAGCATCCTGAGTGATGTAACCTTGACACAGAAAGACAAACATGGTATGTACTCACTCATAAGTAGATATTAGATGTAAAGCAAAGGATAACAAGTCTCCATTCCTCCACAGGCTTTGGAGACTGTCCCTAAAGCTTAAGCTGGGTTTTGGGAATGTCTTTCTTATACTGGGTTGCCTTGCACAACCTTAATGCAAGGAGAGGAATTTAATCCTACCTCAAGTTGATAGGCCATTCTTTGGTGCCACCAGTAGGAAGCCTGATCAGTAGCAGTAAATCAGTCTTCAGTTCATCCTAAATCATTACCTAGTGTAGTCGGAGACTGCTTTTTCATTTCCTGGCCACAAGACCTGAACAATCACACAGAAATATTAATCTGAACACTGTTTGGCTAATGCCCCAGGTGTATTTCTAGTTAGCTCTTAAATTATAAATTAATTCACTTCTATTTATCTGTGTATTGCCATGAGACTGTGGCCCACTGTTACGATTCTGGCATTCACACACCTGTCTCCTTCAGCAGCTTTATGGTTTCACCCTGACTCTGCCTACTCTCCCTCTCTATCTCTTTCAGCCTGGCTGTATTTTGCAAAGCCTTGGCTGAAATATCATTATTATTAACAAGTGGTAATAAAACAAGTTTACAGAATACAAAGGGAATACTTAATCAACCTAGTATGTAAGTAACAAACTCGAGAGGGTACCCTGAGTCTCTTTTTGTAATAGAGTATGTCCAGACACCTCATTTAGAGTCATTGACTTGTGGTCAGACTATGCTGGAGATGAACAATCATGGAGTCATTATGTACCCCTATTTACCCAACATTACTTTTTTTTCTTTCTCTTTAAGAACAACAACAACAAAAAAAAAAAAACAAAGCATGAACTAAATGTTCACGCATGAATGCACACAAAAATCGTGGAGTCCACTTTTTGTTGGATACTCTTGAGCATGAGACTTTCTCTGTAGGGTTGTGGGTGTGTCAAGTGTCATTCATTGAAGAAAAGTGATGTTACCTCTCTCTGAAACTACCAACTGAAAATAATTTTAATATTTTCACAGGATGTTCTGGTGTATATAGACTAGTATTCAAATTTAAAGCTTACACTTATTTCTGTGTCTTTCAGAAATATCCTGTGTCTTTTTTCTACCCCAATCCTAATAATTTTATTGATTACTGGAGATATTTATAAAATGCACCCCTTTTATTTGCTTCCCATTTCTATTTAGCAAATAATGTAAGAAGAGTAATATTTAATTTATAAAGTTATAATATAAACTAAAATAGATGAGGTCAAATGTTAGTTATTTTTAATATGTAGTTTCTTTTCCTGATGTGCATATATCTTAAATTCAAAAGTTATTACTTAAAATATTAATATAGTATGATTGTTTGTTTTTATTCATATCCTGCTTCAGCCTCCAAATTTGCTAATAATAACATGATTCCAGGAATAGTTATGGTTTGTGATTTTCTTGTCAGACTTTCATGTATGGTCCATTGGGTAATGTCCTTCTGTGTATTCTTGAAGTTTTATGTGTTGTGTCATCCTTTGTAATGTGCCTCTCAACTATGCCCATTTATTAAAGTCTTCAGTTATTTTATTAAGATCCTTTGATTTTTTCTCAATAGGGATAAAATACTGACCTATATTCATTTATTAAACAGTTTTTCCATGGTATAGTAGCCCTCAATGTCACCTCATTAATTAGCAGATTCAAAGAATGAATATAGCTTTACCTTGACTTGTTTTCACCAATATTAGTTAAAATTTGTGTTCCATAAATAAAGGAACTCACTGTTTTATCATTTACCTTGATTGTTTCCCTCAAATCAAATGTATTTTACACAAGTATAACAAATGCAGAGCAATGCTTCAAACAGGGCTGAACATAAATAACACTCATAAATGTTCTCATAAATATCACAAAGTGGTCATAATCACGTTGATGTCAAAGATATAAAGGAATAAATCATGAACCATAATGGAACAAGATTTTTACATCCTCCAAATTCTTACACATACTCATTTACAAAAGCACACTTATTAAATGTTGTAAATCAGACTGAACTTGTTTTTTAAATGCAAATATGTGAAATAATTCAATATTTATTAATGTACATGGCTTCATTCTTCTCTTTTGATGCAACTTATTAACAATGCTATGAGAAGCAATGTATTTCTCCTGCTTATGACTAAACAGAGTTTCACAAAGGAAATATTACAGTGTAATTATTCACTGTACTGTTTGATGAGTGGCCACTGGCTTCATTCCACTGAATGTAACGCTGCTGTGAGCATCCTTATTTGCTATGTTCTTATTGCTTTATAATACATGTGTTAACTTGAGTTTTACAAATATTTTTGGTATTTTGTTGGGGACAGGACTGTGACAAACATTTCTATTTGATGAGCTGGATACACAACAATATGCTTTATTTTAAAATAATATGATATTGTATACATAATTATATATTATGAGCTTTTATTTTCATTTTTTTATATTTTCTATTCTTCCCACTAGAGCACTTCATTTTCTGAGTGTGTGTGTGTGTGTGTGTGTGTGTGTGTGTTCTGGTTTCATTTATTTCTAATGTTTCCAGTCTTACACTTGATCTTTATTGCATCCTTTTTCTCTCCATTTTTAAAGTTTGTTAACATTTATTTATTTATTTGTGTGAGTTTAACTCAGATCATCAGGTTTAGAGGTAAGACCTTTACTTTATGAGGCATATTGCCAGCCAGTAGGTTAATTTAATCAACAACCCTGAATTAAATATCGGGTTGGGTCTATAGATAATTAGAAGAAAATGGCTGCATAAAGTGCACCATGTTTCTTGACTGAACCCTAGTATGAAAATACAAATTCAAACAAAAATAAGAAAATATTTGATCTTTGATCTTTACTCTTTTCAAATTGAGAATCAGTATAGATATCTGTATTTATTTTGACATTCATGTAAGTTTTAGAACTTTCATGTAACAATGAACATGTGTTGATTTATTTGTAATTTTGTCTAAAATATTCTTACTTTATTTTTTAAATTTATTATATATTTATCAACCTATTTGTTGATGTTTTCTCTCTCATTCTTTCCCTCTTTCACCCAAACTTAGCTACTATTTTGTCTTTTGTGTTTTAGATAATTTTCAATGAGTGATCGATCCAGGATAGTAATCTTATATATTAATTGCAGTGATTTATATCTATGAAAGCCTTTTATTCAATTCTTAATCTTAGTAACCAGAATGGCAAGTTATATGCAAAAATATGTCAATGAAACCAACAGCTCTCTCATTGATCTTAAAGATATACTCAACAGGAGGGAAAACAAGCCTGGTACAAGAAATCTAGCTAACTTCCTACGGTAAGTGCAGTTATGGACATTAGAAAAGAATCTGCTACCACAATTTTACTAGATCAGCATAATATTTTTTTTGCATTCTAAGTCTTATTCTCATATTCACAGATAAGTGAAGCTGTGATCAATAAAGAAGCCTCTCTTTATAGAAAATGGAACCCCTTACAGAAAATACTACTAGGCAGAATGTAAATATCAATGGTTCATGTAGATCCCAGCCACAGGGAGATCTATCTTTCCCAATATTTTGTGCTTATTTTACCAAAAATATCTTTATATATATAATTATGAAAACAAATTACTATTTCAAATTACATTTTGCTTTCTTGAGATATTTGATATAACAGTTTTAAATTATTTGTAAGATTCTTTTGTTTATATTTATCTAAATGCATAAGTACATATTTAGATATCTTAAAAAAGTTATTCTCAATAGTCCTGTGTTTATTAGTTTAGAGTATATATATTATAAATAGTTTAATAAAACTTTGGATTATTTTATGTTATAATTTTTACAGTTTTATGCTTATAGAAAGATTGAGCATCATATTCATAGGGTTTCAGTATAGTTTTTCTGCTTCCATTTAGTTTCTCTATGATAATCAACGTACATTGGCTAAATAAATGAGGCAAAATTGATATGTATTATAATTGACTCTGTAGTTAAAAATAGAACTTGCTTATGTGTTAAATATTTGGGAGCTATGACATCCTTTAATTTCTTGTTTCCATTACATCTGTACCTGATAGAACATAAATGCTGATATAATATTTTCCTGAGTCTACCTATTTATGCTTGTCAATCATCAGCCTTTTTATTATGTGAATAGCCTTATCTTCTCCATAATTTTGTGTATTTGTGTTGTAATGAGGATGCTTGTTTGTTTCCTGGCCAACCAGCAGCATAGACCTGAAATATTAACACAGAAACTAAATTGTTTACAACACTGTTTGGCCCATTAGATCTAGCTTCTTTTTGGCTAATTCTTACATCTTACTTTAACTAGTTTCTAGTGATCTGTGTATCACCACATGGCTGTGGATTACCGTGTAAAGTTTCAAGCATCTGTCTACAGTGGGGCTACGAGGCTTCTACTCATTCTACCTCCCAGCACTCAGTTTAGTTTTACCTGCCTATCTATATTCCTGTGCAGGCACAAGACAGTTTCTTTATTAACCAATGGTAACCACAGAATACAGAAGGATATCCGACATCATATTTAGAATTATCCAACATTTTTATACTGACATTTTACCCTAATAATAAACAGTTAAGATTATTTGTTTGATTGATTGCTTTTTTAAGATAGAGTTTTTTTTTCCTGTGAATCCAACAACCCTAGCTGTCCTAGAAGTTGCTTTGTACATCAGACTAGCCTGAATTCCCAGAGACTCAACTGTCTTTGCCCCACAGCGCTGGAATTAAAGGCATGTACCACCCCACCTACTGACAATTAAGAGTTTTCTGTTGATTCTTGTCCCATCAGGCTATCTTTCATTAGTAAACAATGTTCTTTTGCTTTTGAGTATGTATAACTTCATTAATTCTTTGAAGTGATTATCAAATGTGTACTTTCTGCTTTATTTGGAAATAGACAAGAAGTTTAATTAATATAATTAATATAAATTATATTTAGAAGTGACTTTCCTGTTTCTTTCTCTTCAGAAATGACTCAGAGTCCTTACTCTTCACATTCTAACCACATACCAATAATGGTCAGTGGTTTAGAATTTATAGTTTCCAACTAATGAGTGAAAGTGTTACTAGTGTTACTTCATCATTAGTTTGAGACCACTGTATTTGCTTCATTGAGGAATATCTTTGACACATTTTAAATTTCAGCTGTTAGTATTTGTAGTAAATAGGAGCATGGGCTGCTTTTCATCCTGCCCGGCTCCCACATGGATAGCTTATACCCAGAAGTAACAACGCACAAATTGTATTCATTTAAGCACTGCCTGGCCCATTATATCTAGCCTCTTCTTGGCTAACTGTCACATCTTGATTAAATCATTTCTATTAATGTGTGTAGCACCATGGGGTCATGGCTTACTGGGAAGATTCGAACCTACGTCCATCTTGGGCCAGAGCTCCATGTGTCTGCCTGACTCTGCTTTCTTCCTCCCAGAATTTGTTCTGTCTACTCCATCAACCTAAGGGCTGGCCTATCAAAAGGCCAAGGCAGTTTCTTTATTAACCAATAAAAGTAANNCAAGGCAGTTTCTTTATTAACCAATAAAAGTAACACATAGACAGATAACCCTCCCACACCATGTATAGTTGTTTTATTAGATTGTCATTGATGTATTTGCATATATAAACTGCTATATATATGTATAAATATATAAGGCAGTTTTTTATATTAATCATACAATGGCAGTGCTTTCATTTTTCAACTAAATTTTATAGCTATTACACAACAAAGAAATATATTTTTTATTCTTTTTACTCTATTTCTATCATCCCTCCCAAATTTTGTTTTTATTTCTTATTAAAAAGAATTCTCTAAAAACTTTTCTTGAGTAATTTCTTTGTCATAAGCTATCTCAAAAATATGTAACTGAAAAGGCATATTTTTACTATTTAGTCTCCATAAAAACATAGTAATATAAATCAATTATGGAGATGGTTCTGAAGGCTGTCTATATTCCTGAATAAGTATGCAAAAGGAGATTATTGCCATCCATTTTCATTTATTTTTATTTTGTGTGTATGACAAGTGTATTCTGTATTTCTATGCAGGTTCTGCTTGTGTGAGTTATTTCTAGTGAGCTTCTGCCCAAGTGCATATGTGATTGTGTAAGGAAGATCTTAGGCTGGTATTCTGTCATTTTAGTCTTGCCTATTTTCTATCTTCTTAGAGACAGAGGATTCATTTTGATCTTAGACATTCTCTAAGTCTGACTAGCTGGCCTGCTAGTTTCCCCAAAATTTTTCTTTTTCTTTTGGCCATGGGAGTACTGTGGCTATGTGCCCCACAATTTCTGGTTTTTTGTTTTTTTCTAAAGGATTGAAATCTAGTTCTCATACTTGTAGAGCAGGCAATTTACCCACTGGCCATCTTCTCAGCCCCTGACATTTCCTCTAAGTTTCTTTTATATCTAATGAGAATTCTTCTTCTTGAGAAATTTTGATACTGATTTTTTTCTGGAAATATGATATTTTAAAGCTTAGTTTTTGGTTTTTCTCCAATAGTGTTGAGAAACTTATGAAACAAATGGTGAGGTAATATTTAGCCTCATATATCTTTAGGGATATGCCTCAAAACAAAGATGACATTTGAGCAAAACTTTGAAAGTTTTAAATAAGGAAATCATTAAGCTATGTGGAGATAGCTCATTCTTTGTATATTCCATGTATTATATAACAATGTCCTGTACCTTGAGGAAAATCTGTCATCATTATTATAGGCACAGCTTAAGTATAGAAGGGAATGCTGATAGGAAATTTTAAAAGGATTTAATCTTTTAGTAACATACAAAGTTAGTGGAAAATTTTGAAAAGAGAAAATATACATTGAAATAATAATTGCTTCCCCATAAACAATTAAAATTTATCATTCCATAAGAAACAACTTTCCAGGAAAATAATAATAATACAAAATCTTCATATTTTTGTTATTTGTTTTGGAAAGATGTTTAATTTAATATATTAAATTAAACTTTATTCAGAAAAACTGCATGTACCCTTTCATATTAAATAAAGTGTACTGTTAACTTGGTATATTAAATAATAATAATGATGATGATGTTGACAGGAAGACACTGATTATTTCTTCTATCATGTAATAGATACTCATTGAATGCATGGATTTTACATGTATGTGCACATGTGTGTGTATTCATCTCACATTGCAACCACTTCTCATTCAATACTTTCATCCATCATATTAATAATAATTCTCAATAGTAGACATATATTTTATATTTTCAAGAATGTAAGCATCTCTTTCATGCATGTACTACTAATTTCTAATTTTATAAATGATTTAAGCAGTAGTATACCTTTTCAAATCTTACAAATGGTTAATATGTTACTAAGATCAAAACAACTCTACTCTCATCAGCTATTTGTGACTAAATTAAATTTCCATATTTTCCTGTTTTAACATGGTATACATATGACTTTCCGTCTTCGACTAAAGCAAAGAATTAGGTGAACTACCTAAAAGCTATTGCAGACACACTCAAACTCACCTAACCATCATTACACTCCCATTAAAGCAATCGCTTGCCTTCACCTAAGGGCTTTAATGTAATACTCTACACAGTTAAGTTAATGAAAATGATATAAAAGTCTCATTTGCCCAATCATTAAGATTTGATATTATATTGTGCCGTTTATCTAGTGTTTTTCTTTAATCATAATTATAATTATTCCACTTAATACTTCTTAAATTTTCAGATGGGTTAATGTTACTGGATGCTGTAAATTCCTGTTACGCAAATTTTAATCATTTCCCCTAACTACTAAGATTATTTGCCTTCCATTGATCAGAATCCCAAGTGACCCATTTGTTTATTGGTAATCATTGATTGTTCTTTACCACAATCAAGAAAAGGTTTATTAGTATATTTTAGGTTCCAACTGGTGTAGGAGGGTCATCTGTCTATGTGTTACTTTCATTGGTTAATATAGAAACTGCCTTGGC
>LOEQ01006606.1:151886-169508 GCA_001685075.1 Bramus lutescens | reverse complement strand
TACCCCTTTAAATCCCAACTGGTGTGGGATTGTTTATGACTTACACCTTCAGACCACCTTTTTATATATTATTTATTAATAGTAATTATCTATTGTCTTTCTGAATATCCCATGTCTTCTTATTTTGTTCTGAGGTGTGATCACCTCTGAAAATTTTGGCTTCTTTGAAGCTTGTTTCTTACAAATTGGAAGACTGGTCCCACTAAACATTCAATTTTCATAAACATAGAAGTAAAACATATGAGGCTACTTTCTTGCCAATTATATCACTATAAATTTAGAGCATATTTGTAATCTGAATAAATTATGTGACTTTTATTTCAAACTTCCAAGGAAATAATAACAACCATGATATATAGAATTCTTTAAATGTAATTACTGAATAATAAGTTATTCAGTAATTTTGGTAGATATTCTTAACCTCCCATTTCATGATTATCTCTGCATTGTCTTGCTTCCACAAAAATAGTGATATGAGGATCAATTGCCTGAAGTGTTTTTATTATTTTTTTACTATTTACCACAAACATAATCTCCAAAAATTTAAAGTCTATTGATTTAGAACAAATGTGAACTTGAAATTGGAGAAAATGATATTTCCATGTGTTGTTCAGCTATTACCAAAGCATCTATGACAAAAAAAGTAATCAATTTTGACTCCCTGATGAAAATGACTTCACTTCAGAACAGGTATGTTGGGATATTTGAACCAATTTTATGATTTTCCTTAACAGGGGGAATTATGCTCTTTGAAAACTGGGTTTTAAATATTTAACTGTAGAGATAATACCATTCCTTATATCTCTCTTAGCACTCAGGCAAAAAAAAATCAATAGCTGCTAACAGGATGATATGTCACTTAATAAAGGTTATCTTGGCTTTGAAACTGTGCCAAAGTGTAAACTAATGCTCTTATTATGCCTAGTCTAAACAGAAATCAGCTTCAAAACTGTAAACTGATACAGTTTAAATATTAACCCTTAGATAGATGGTGAAAATCTTTAAGTTGGCTTGTAAAAGGATTTGCTTGTGATTTTCCCATTCTATCTCTCTTCTTTTCTCCCTCTCTCACCCCCACACACAAACAACTCCCTTTCTTTCCATCTATTTTTGATGTTAAATATCTCTTTGCCTTAATGTCTCTCAAAACAATGATTGTTTACTATACATATATATATGCACATGTTTATATTACACATATATATTTCCTCACACCAAAATCTCAATGATCTAGTTTTCTGATTTTTCAATATCCCCATATTAAATAATTAATGTTTTGATTTTACCTGCTGACACCCAGTCTGTTTCATCTCTCCCCTGTATTCTCTACAATGATCTGAACTGAAGCTGATCACTTCTTACCACTACAACTTGAAGAATAGACTTTCTGTTGCTCTTGCTGAGCCATACCTACACTCTGGTAACTATCAGCACTATATAGAATGTATTTCACTGTTTACTAGTGGATTCTTATTGCATTGAATGTATTGTGATTTTTCAAAAAAAATTCTGTCAAGTCAGAGAAGAGGTCCTGTCAAGGTCCTTGTCCCTTTATTTAACCTCATCCTATTGTTTTCTTGATCAGTATTCATGACAGTCCCACTGGGCTTTCTTCTATTGGCTTATTCTCCCTAAGAGTAATGATTATTCTACTTTACCTTCCTTCTTTTGAATCATTTTCAAATACTAACAGTTAACAAAATTTAATCTTACTGATTCCACAAAAACATGTATAGGACACCATCCTTCCATACTACAACATCTCAAATTGTTCTCTATATAATATATGAATACGTGGATATAGCCTCTTCTTCAATACACATCTATGCTCTACCAAATGTATTATTAACATCACGTACAACCTCACTAGGAAAGTTTTATCAGTGACTTGTGTATTGCAGACAGACAGCAGGTAATTCTGAAATGAGTACCTATAACACTTTTAAGAAAACCAACCAATGAAATTTGATTCATATATGAAAGAGATATTGCATAAAAATGTGATTCAGTGAAGCCTGAAATTGTTAATATACAACCAAAATGAACACTTGATTTGAATTAAAGAAAAAATAATTTCTCAGTATCAGAAGAGTAATAAATTCCTAGATGCATTTGCTTCCTTGATATTTTGATTTCATGTCTATAAAATAATGGGAAATTGTCTCATAGATTATCACCACTAGATTTGAAAGTTGTTAATAAACCTAAGAACTCAGCAAAGTGGCATAGTTCCTAATCAGGTAGAATATGAAACAAACAGATGCTCACTTGAACACAATAGATGATGCAAACTGTCACAATTAGTCATAGCTAAAAGCATCTGAATGACAAAGTTTGGCTCTCTCCGGGCCTGGCACAGGTTGCCAAATGGGATTCAGAATGCTTCTTGGAGAGCTGCTATGTGGGTGACTGAAATTCA
Organism: Bramus lutescens; assembly: GCA_001685075.1. Taxonomy (NCBI): domain Eukaryota; kingdom Metazoa; phylum Chordata; class Mammalia; order Rodentia; family Cricetidae; genus Bramus; species Bramus lutescens. Next base: position 167,089 of record LOEQ01006606.1, on the reverse strand, counting down.
CAGATTCTAGTTTCCAGTTCCTATTACTACCTCCGACTTTTCATCACACTGAAATTGTTTTATATGGCATAAGCAAAAACAAAATTGGCAAAAGGAGATAAAGTTGCTAGTAAATGCATGGTAGATTTAAAAAGGTGAAAGTTGTTATGTAGAGCAAAATTATACTGGATGCAGTCACTTTATTTCTTAACCATCTTTAAGTATGCTAGAATCATTTTAATTTGATCATAACTATCACCATTCCTTGTTTTTCAGTACTCTTTCCTACAAGTAGAGCTGTCCTCAATACAGGCCAATAATATTCAGTTGATGGTTCCATGAAGTAGGAAATTTCAAAGACAATTCTGCCTATATTGTCATTTTGTGACTCACATTTTTCTGAGCCCTACAGAATGTCCTGCAGACTCTTTCATGAAGCAGAAGCCTTTAAGGACCATCTTACCTTTAGACAAGTTCAACAGTCATTTCTCTGTGGGTCATGCATGTCCAGTTCATACAGCGTAACATCAAGCAGTCCAGGCAAGAATAGTTTCTTGCCCAAATGGCTTGCAAACTCCATAAGGATCCTCTTCAACATACATCATCCTCTTGAAGTATATTGGTAATGCCAGGAATAGATGGGTCTGATTTTCATGAAAATTTCTAAAATATTAAAACATATAAATGTCATAATTTCTAGTCTATGGAAGATTTGAAGAATATCTATCAATGTGAAATATATCTCTGTACATCTAGAAAATCTAATATGGCTACAGGCTTGACTCCTATAGAAGATTATCTACTAACTTATATTTCTTAACTACACATTACATTTTTAAATGAGCTGCACAAACATAATACCTTAATCAAGAGTAGAAATGCATATAATAAAATTGAACTTAAATTTGTATCAATAAACTAAGATCCACACCAATGCAAATTCCACATTAAATGTAAGCAAACATTTATAGTCAATATTTGGGAATTTGGGCATAGTTCTCTCCAAACTGTTTCATGCTTTTGGGGGGCAAAGTAAGTTTTGGTGGGTGTTATTGGTAACCTTTCATTTGGTCTTGGTCCATCAAACCTCATTAGTCTGGAATTAATCCACAGGTTCTCATCCTCTGTGGAAAGAAAAGCAGAACCTCTTTTCCAAGGCAACATATCTTTATACTCAAATTCAAAGTCAAGATACCTTTATAGTTGTTTTAACTTAGCAGTCCCCAGAATCAAATGACTCTCTGCAGTTAAAAAATTCAAAGAGAACACAATAATATGCATAATCCAGACTCTCTGTTTATTTTACATCTTTGCATGGCTTATTTTACATTACTCCTTTAATCTAAGGCTTCTGTATTCTTTCTCTTTAAAGGCTTTACCTTTTCTTGTAAACCATTTACTTCTTTTTATAACTCTCTATACTCTTTTTTTCTGTCCCAAACCTTATACATTTTTTTAAACACACTGTGTCTCCTTTAGAGGTCTTTTATATTTCAATCTATCCTTATTGTGAATTTGCAATCATTTTCTGACCAGTATGGCATTTAAAATGCTAAGCTTAATAACCTAAGCTGTGGCATCGCTATAGGAAATATGTACCATATATTTCTGCTTGCTCTGCACAGTCTGGCATGGTGGAGTCTATTCACTACCTCTGAGACTGCTGGGTGGGAGCGTCCTTACCACCTCAACTCTGATAACCATTTGGCCCATTCTGCCACCAAGTAATTTTCAGCACTCTCCACAAACCCCATTCAAATGTTTGGTATCCGGAAAGTGCCAGAGTTTGTGCTGGAAGCATGGCCCAGAAAGTTGCAGTTTCAAAACTGCATGGCTTTATTTTTATGTTACCACTGAAACAGGGAAACCTCTCTTAAGGGAGCTGCCACACACTGACTGCCAAAAAAAATGAGTAAACTTTGTTATTCTGTGTCTAAAATTACTTTCTAAGCTTCTTTCAGGTTTTGCATGGATGTAGTCAGCTCCATGTTGGTGCACCAATTTATTGTAAGAGGCCACTTGTTCACTTCCTGGTCACCCAGACTCCCAAAATAACTACACAGAAACTGTATTTATTAAATCACTTCTTGGGCTATTAGCTCTAACTTCATATTGGCTAGCTTTTACATCTCAATTTAACCCATTTCCATTACTTTATGTTTTACCATGAAGCTCATGGACTATTGGCAAGTTTCTGGCATGTCTGTCTCTGGTGCTGGCTCCATGATTTCTCCCTGACTTTTTCTTCTTCCTTCTGGCATTCAATTTAGTTTTCCCCACATATCTTTATCCTATCAGGACAGCCAGTTTCTTTATTAACCAATGATATTCACAGCACACAGACTCCAATAGAGCATTTGCTAAAATACTGAACATATAAGTGACAAGCTAATATTTATTTCCTAGTTAGTACAGACACCATTTTTTCCAATAAATATGCTATGAAATTTTTTTACTAATAAATGACATGTACAATGAAAATTGCATGAGGAAAATGTATGATGTATAAATGTGAGCAATTGCTCAGGAAATACTATTGAATCAGTTTATGAGCTTAAGTTAACTTGCAACTGAGACTCATGACCTCTGACATAACTCCTTGAATATTTTATGAAGATGAGTTTATTTACTAGAATAAGCTGCCCAGTCCAAGCTCACAGGTATGAGGAATTTTTGCATGTGTTGTGTATATTCCACCCCATCTTTGTAATCCAATGATATTGTTCCGTCTTTTTCATTTGAGATTCTGATTTTGCAGGTCTGATGCCATTAGGAGGAACATGTTTGGGCCCCAGAATGTGATATATCTAGAGAAGCTCCATGTTCCCCTGAATAGAATTTGTGTTCTTTGGGTTTTTTGGTGGAATATATTTCAAGTAACTAAGAGAATGCCAGGGGGCATAAATGGGAATGTTTGGAAGGGTAAAAGGTAAGGAGAAAATTAAGAAAACCCAAGATTGTAATATAGTTTCTAAATTCCTCCTTTCTTTCCATCCCTACAAAGCTTCCTTTGTAGACTTGGCTTGCTATCTCATATATATATNAATTTGATCAGTTAAGAGAACCATTCTCAGGTCTCTCAAGTTTGTTTTCTGGAAATTATTATTTTTTGGAACAATGAGAGTGTTAGTTCTTTTGATGACCAATTTCTTGAGTACTTTGTATGTTTTGGAGGTCAGCCCTCTGTCTAATGTAGGGTTGGTGAAGATCTTTTCCCATTATGTACACTGTTGTTTTGTATTGTTGAATGGTTCCTTTGGTATATAGAAGCTTTATAATTTCAAGAGGTCTCATTTATTAATTATTTTTCTCATTGTCTGTGATACTGGGGTTATATTTAGGAAGAGATCTCCTGTGCCAATGCATTCAAGTGTTCTTCCCACCATCTCTTCTATGAGGTTCATTGTAGTTGGCTGTATGTTGAGGTCTTTGATCCACATGGACTTGAGTTTTGTGCATGGTGATAGCTTTGGATCTATTTTCATTCTTCTACTTGTTGATAGAAGGTATGCCAGCACCATTGGCTGAGAACACTTTCTTTTTCCTATTTTATATTTTTTGCTTCTTTGTTGAAAATAAGATGATCATAGTTTTGTGGATTGATATCCACATCTTCAATTAAATTCCATTGGTCCTCCTGTTTTTCTTTTATGTCAATACCAGGCTATTTTCAGTACTGCAGCTCTGCAGTAGAGTTTGAAGTCAGGAATTATGATGTTCCCAGAAGTTCCTCTAGTGTACAGGATTATTTTGGCTATCCTGGGATTTTCTGCTTTTCCATATGAAGCTAGGTATTGTTCTTTCGATGTCTGTGAAGAATTTTGCTGGGCATTGCTAAATCTGTAACTGCTTTTGGTAAAATTGCAATTTTTTTCATGTTAATTCTACCTGCCGAACAGGATGGGAGATCTTTCCATTTTCTGCTGTCTTCTTCAATTTCTTACTTCAAAGATTTAAAGTTCTTGTCATACAGGTCTTCCACTTGTTTGATTACTCGATGATATTTTGTGCTATTTGTGGCTATTGTGAAGAATGATTTTCTCTAATTTCTTTCTCAGTCTGTTTATCAACTGTGTAAAGGGTTTTAAAATGGGGAACCAATATAAACAGAGAAGTCTCAACAGTGAAATTTAAAATCACTGAAAGACTCCTATGGAAATACTCAACATCCTTAGCCATCAGAGAAATGCAAATCAAAACAACTCTGAGATTCCATCTTATATCTGTCTAAATGGCCAAGATTAAAAACACTCATGACAACTTATCCTGAAGAGGATGTGGGGTAAAGGGAACACTCCTCCAATGCTGGTGAGAGTACAAACTGGTACAGCCCCTTTGGATATCAGTATAATGATTTCTCAAAAATTAGGAAACAACCTACTTCATGACACAGCAAAACCACTTATGAGTATATACCCAAAGGATGCTCAATCATACTGTGTGTATGACATGTGCTCAATTGTGTTCATAGCAGCATTGTTTGCCATAGCCAGAACCTAGAAACAACCTAAATGCCCCTCAACCAAAGAATGGATAAGAAAAATGTGGTACATTTACACAATGGATTATTACACAGCAAAAAAAAAATAATGAAATGTTAAAATTTGCAGGAAAGTGGATGGATCTAGAAAACATCATATTGAGTGAGGTAGCCCAAATCCAGAAAGACAGATATCATATGTACTCACTCATAAGAGGCTTTTAGACATGAATTAAAGAAAAAATAAACAACCTAAAAGTCACCATCCCATAGAACCTAGACAACAATAAGGACCCTAAGAGAGACATACATGGATCTAATCTACATAGGAAGTAGAAAAAGACAAGTTCTCCTGAGTAAATTGGGTACACGGGGATCATGGGAGAGGGTAGAAGAGGAGGATAGATGAAGAGAGGGGAGTGGGAATATATATAGATCAATAAAACAATAAAAAAGAAAATAATATAACCTGAAGTAGCTTTCATAAGAGCAATGGGCTGATGCTAACTTGACATGGACTTGACATTTTTAATTTTTTTCAAACATCTCTGTTAACTATATAGAACAATTGATGGACCTAGAAACAAGCTATGAGTGATTTCTTAGAGTTGATTGTTCTCTAAAAAGTTCATTTTCAAAATGAAAAGTAACATTTATGCTAGAGTTTGATAATTACAGTACTTTAAGATATGTTTTTGAATGGAGACAAGAAATTGTTTAGGATAAAATATCATAGAATAAAACAGTAAAATATAGTACATAACCCTAACAGCCATAGCATGCAACAAAAGTCAAGGCTTCACACATACACACATTTTAATTATGTCTTAAAATCTCAAAAAGTAGCGTTTTTTTTTCAAAGTGTGTGGCACTTGATATGTTGAACATGATCCAATAGACTAACACACATCCAAACGTATACAAGGAGCTGAACCTGAATTAGTTTTCTTAATATTTGCTTTGGTTTTAAAATGATACAAAGAATAGTGGGTAGAGAAGTAAAGGTGAATATTATGAATGATTGAAGGGAAACATGACCAAAGCATATTGTACAAATTTCTCAAATCACTAATGAAGCTTAAGAACCTAAATAAGTTCAATAAAATTTAAAAACTAGTCTATTGCCTTTAAAATTTCATAATCAATGTCATTAATATTAACACTCTATTATCATTTATAAAGATAAAAATGCGAGCAATTTGCTGTTTTGTTTTATGGAAATAGAAAATAATATGATATAAGACATGAAAATGGTATTTTATACCAATGTATCTTTTATCTATAATAAATTATTAATAGTATAATGAATAATAACATGTTTAAGCTTAGTTTGTGTTTATAGAACATAATAATGTTTGTAGAACATTATTACAAGTTCTACTATTACATCTTCTTTTGTTATATCATTCTATCACCCTAGAACATAATAATAATGTTTATAGAACATTCTCAAAACTGATATAGTATTTTGTTTGGCCTCAAATTATGATTTGCTTTTGTTTACTCTCTTTTATAGAAAATTGACTAACTGATTATTGATGATACTGAGCCAGAAATAAGTTTAATAAATTTCAAATGCATTATAATAAATTATAGATTGCTTCTATTTGACCTGTAGTTCAAAGAATTCATGTAAGAAGAATGAAGTGTAATTTTAACATCTAATCACATAATCTGAAACCATGAGATGTATTGCAGCAATTGGTCTATACTATATTTCCCGTCAATTTAAAATGTGGAAGCTATTGTAGAATAAATGGCAAATGCAATTGTCTTTCAATGTTGATAAAATAAAGGTTTTACAAGAGATTACCTTAGATATTATCAAGGGTATTTTAATATTGATTTCATGATGGGTGCATTAAGGATTTACTGCTCATAATTTGTATTGAAATGCATGTCATTCTGTTCCAAAATTTTCTTATTTTTTGGAGACACTAGTTGATGTATTTAGAAATATATTGTGGTATTCATGGCTTCTCATTACTTCAGCAAAATTATACAAAGATAATTCAATGACATAAATTACAAGAGGATACTAACATTCAAAATCCTCAATGTGTCAATGTAATCATATTACTCCACCAATATTTGCCATGGAAAATTGCGATACAATTGCTGTTAAAATTCAAAATTTAAATAGAAAAAAATTCACTGTTCTGGCTAGTTTTATGCCAGCTTGACAGAAGCTAGAGTCACCTTAAAATATGAATAGAAAAAAATGCATCAATAAGAGCTATAGGAAATTTCTTAATTACTGATTGATGGAGGAGGTCCTAGTCTAATGTTGTTGGTGCTGTACCTAGGCTAGTGGTCTTATGTCCCATACCAAAGTAGATTGAGCAAGCTATGATAAGCAAACCATTTAGGCAACACTCCTTCAGGGCCTCTGTCATTTCCTGTTTTCATGTTCCTGCCATCTTTTGATCCTATCTTGGCTTCCTTCAATGACTTCCTTCAAATAAACCCTCTTTCTCCCCAACTTACATTTTGGATGTAGTGTTCTATCACAAAAAGAAAACATTAACTAAAATCTCACACATAAACTAACTCAAATATTTTACATATGCAGTTTCACAATGTTATTCATAGATATTCTTAAATTTATAGTTCTTATGCTTGATCTATTGAAAACATATAAGAACTTCCATAAAAGATTATATGTACTTGATCCAATCATGAAATAATCCTTGTGACTACCTTCAACATTTATAAAGACCAGGGATAACCAAACTCTATAAAATTTAATGAACTCATTTTCATTATCATTCATATTTTAGATAAAATTACCACAGAACATGAATTTATCAACTTTGAAGAATATGATCATATAAACTTAAATAAATCTATGTCTCAAGTTAGAATTTCTTATTCACTTTTTTGGCGGGGGTGAGACAGAGTTTCTCTGTAGCTTTGGGACCTGTTCTAGAATTAGCTCTTGTAGAGCAGGCTGATATCAAACTCGCAGAGATCCCCCCCCGCGCCTCTCAAGTGCTGGGATTAAAAGCATCTTCCACCACTGCCTGGCATTATTCACATTTTAATAACTGTCATCCTGGTCAGCTTCTCCTTTGTTCACTTCTATCTATAGATTTACTTTTATTATAAAATATTTTAGTGCCTAAAACATCATCACTATTATAGAATAATTTTATTTGTTCTTTTTATCTGTACTGTCTCAAAACACTATTTGTCTTGTGTTGAATTTCTGGTTAGGATGAGTACTAAAAACAAGACTGAAGATTATAATTCCTATGTAATATCAACGACGATGGTAAACAAAGTTGAAAAATCATGATCTATTTCTCATTATGTTATTTGACTCTACAAATAATTTATGTTTCATATAATTTCATATATTTTAACAATTTGGAGGGGTAGCTTCATATGTAAATAATCAAGACAGGATATTAATATTTTTATGCTTGTGAGAAAATATTAATAAATAAAAGTATATATAAACTATGAAAGAATAAATAGAAGAATAAATAAAATCCATCTAAAAATCTATTATAATGAACACAATCATGGCCCTTATAGCCACACATAAATTCCAAAAATTCATTTGATTTTTTTTGAGAATTTCAAAGCTTAACTAGAATGAAATAATTGATTTCAAGGACTTTGGATTCTTTAACTAGTTCATCAATATTGTATTATGCAATTAATATTTTAATATATGTGATCTTTCTGGAATATATGGAAATAAAATGAAAAACTTAATCCATTCTGTATTAGAATTTTTTCTGGAAAACTATCACTCGTTCTCTATCCCATGTTCCTAATGCAAATTGGTTCCTGTGCCTAATCTGACATAATGGAAAGAAAGATCAAGTTCTTGACATGTCTGATAAGATATCAACACAATTTTCTGGAACACTTGCCACTTGATGATGAAACTGTCAGAACTGTACTAGTGAGAAAGGGATGCTTTGACTAGATGCCTTGTTGAATGACAATTACAAAGTTAGGCTAATGGAGTTCATTTTTTGACAGAAAATCCTAGGTGTCAGAAAGTCAAGATGAAACAAAGTACCATTTATCTGATACATTGGACAAGTAAGCCCTTCAATATGACTTTGAAGAGCCATGTAATTTACTAATGTCAGTAATTTCAAGGTACTGTGTTTGTATTGTACATTTAATAAGGCTAATTCAACATTTGAAGAGTTCTCTTATATTAGGATAAAGTGTGGTCAGAGATAATGAACACCTACAATGAAAACTCCAGTCAAAACCCAAAAAATAATCTAAAGTAATGTGATATATTTTGCATACACACAAATAGCTGGCATTTCACATATTTCTATTATATCTCATGCATATTATGGAATTCTTTCTCCTGACATCCTGTAGTGGGCATGTTTTTGAATGACATGCATCTTAGCTAGAAGAAACATGCTTCTGGTAGTCATTAATGCAGACATTAAGTGGGAAGAGATTCGCCAGACAGTTCTTATCCTTAAGGATTTAAAATTGTTAAGCGCTGCTAAAGGAAGGGGCTTATGAAGAGATATTATCCTTTATGGTCCATCGGCACATAAAAGATGCAAGTGTTTTCCTTCAACTGTGTAGCTACCTTTAAGCTGCTTATGTTTACTTAAGTAAACCCTCTCTGATGGTAGAGGAACTAAACTTAGTTATTCTCATCTTTTCACCACCCTGATTATCCTTGAAATCCTTCTGAGCTGTCATTGGTGTCCTGACTGGAGTGTAGAGATATTAATGTTTTCTCCTCAGGAAATGGTCACGTATCAATACTGAAGTAAATAAGGGTGTTTTATACTGGGTTAGAGTTGTAAATGTGATATGTACCCCAAATGCAGTTCTCTGTCAAAAGAAGAAATAATTGCGAATATAAAATGAACTCTTCACTAATAAAGGTTCATCTAATGATATGTATGATATCATTTAATTTATTTTTATGATTTCCTTAAACTAGTAATCATATTGCATGCATGTTATAAAAATACTGATTTAAACTATTAAAGATCACAGCTACTCAAGAGACATAATGTATTTTCCAGAATTTTTTATTTATATATAACCAGAAATGTATCTATGGGTAATTAGAGTCACTTTATCTTTTACAAAATCACCTAATTTAGTATTGGTTGTAGTAAAAAAATGTAGATGATAATCATATAATTATTTTTATATTATAATTATTAAGGAAAATAAATAAGATTGCATCTATAGAAAATTTAAATGTCACTTTCAATTGTCATTTTATGTCACTGATAGAAAGTTGCTTTATAAGGATAAACCTTTATAAATATTAACCTCCCTTATAACTGAAGAACTAATCAAATTAGCTAATTCAATGCTGCTATATATAGGAAATATTCACATCCTTGTCTGTAAAGTTTCTTTTTTCATTTCCATTGGTCATGAATGAATCCAGAAAGACAATATAAGAATTGCCATATACCACTTTTTATATACATCTGGTGGTAGTTTCCGTAGTCCATAAATACAAATTATTTTCATAGAATACATTAAATTAAGTCTATCTTACTACAGAAATTTCATCTAGTGAATATAATGAGACCTAGTTAATTGCAATCTGTAAAAGCAAATGCCTTAACAGGTACAACTGCCTGCATCTATTTTGTACATCTGTTTGTGAATAGACATAAAATTTACAAGATCATGTTTGGTCTTATCTTAACATTTCCTACCCAGAAATGATAATTTGTAGATATTTTAAGCTCCAAAATTGGTTATAGGTGCCAGGTTATTATTGGAAAATTATTGAGAATTAAATCAAGTTACTTAATTTGCACAAAATGTTTCTAGATAGTTTAATTTTAGAAAATTATTTATCAGTTTCTACTTTCAATTTGGATTTGAAAATAGTCAACTAACAACTCTAAAAATACAGCTAGCAAAAATGCTACTTTTAAAAAGCATTATCACATGTTTCTGTTTTCTTTTCGGTATAGAACATTAAAAATTTGAAATCATTCCTCTTAAGTGAGGAAGTATTTAAATACTTTGGATATATATTAAATAGTGTATTGTCAACTGTATGTTAACAATTTGGCGTCCAAATATTACAGGCATATATATCTCAGAGCAGAGAAGATATCAAAAATCATATTTTATTTGTGCATATGTTAAAGAAGAGGAAAATCACATGTATGTATCTGCATATAGTGTGATGGATATAAAGTTAAGTTGTTTTGTCATAAAGTTTGAAAAATAAATGCAAAACCACTTGTGTTCTGTGTGCATAGTTTAAAAAATGTTTTTGTTTTCATGACTTAAGTTTATTGACTGATGCACATTGTTATAATGATAATTCTCATTTATCTCCAGAGATTCATTCTGGAGATTTATTACCATTTGAAGTTTTGCTTGTAGTATGTCATGTGGAACATCTGAGTTTAATAGTACCCTATCATGGTAGATCTGAGTAAGCACAAGCCTTGTAAAAGTAGATACTTTGTAGGTTTGAAGATATAGCTAAATAATTAAGAACATTTGCTGCTCTTGCAGAAGATTGAACTTTGGTTCCCACAGTACATGGACATGGCTCACAACCACTTATATCCCAAACTCCAGAGAATCCATCATCTCTTTTTATTGCCCCGTTGACCCACATACAATCATGTATATTATGAAAACAGACACATACACATAAAATATTTAAAATATTAAAATTAGTAGAGTCTTTTGTTTGGATGGTAGAATCTGAACTAAAATCTGATTTAAAAGATGAAGGGTACTCAGCATGCTATAATTGGCTTCAAGATTATTTGGGCTATATAATCAATAATGTCATTAGACTTTAGAATTAGTCATCTATCATGTACTAACTGCTACTAATGTACTAGACACATCTGTACTATAACAATAGGAGGCTGGATTCTCCAAGTGCCATGAAAAACATGGAAACATAAATCCTTCTGAATTTTCATGGAGAATACAATGAACTTCTGAAACACTAAACCAGCAGCACTATCAAGCTCTGATACCTTTAGAGCTATTTATAGCTCTTTAAAAAATAATTTAGTTATAGGAGATTCTTTTCCTGAAAAGCTTCTGTAAAGCAAAAGACATGGTCAACAAGAAAAAATGACAGCCTACAGAATGGGAAAAGATCTTCACTAACCCCACATCAGACAGAGGACTGATCTCCAAAATATACAAAGAATTCAAGAAATTGGTCATCGAAAGAACAAATAATCCAACAAATAATATGGAGTACAGACCTAAATAGAGAACTCTCAACAGAGGAATCTAAAATGGCTGAAAGACACTTAAGGAAATGTTCCACATCCTCTGTCATCAGAGAAATGCAAATCAAAACAACTTTGAGGTTTCATTTTGCACCTGTAAGAATGGCCAAGATCAAAAACAATGATGACAACTTATACTGGAAAGGTTGCGGGATAAAAGGAACACTTCTACAATGCTGATGGGAATGCAAGCTGGTACAACCCCTTTAGATGTCAATGTGGTGATTTCTCAGAAAATTAGGAAACAACTTTCTAAAGACCCATTAGTACCACTTTTGGGTATATATCCAAAAGATGCTCAATCATGCCACAATGATATGTGCTCTACTCTGTTCATAGCATCAATGTTTGTCATAGCCAGAACCTAGAAACAACCTAAATGCCCCTTAGCTGAAAAATGGATAAGGAAAATGCGATATATTTACACAATTAATTACTACACAGCAGATAAAATAACAACATCTTGAATTTTGCTGGCAAATGGATGGAGCTAGAAAACAACATTTTGAGTGAGGTAACCCAGACACAGAAAGACAAATATTACATGTACTCACTCATAAGTGGGTTTTAAACATAAAGCAAAGAAAACCAGGCAACAAATCACAATCCCAGAGAACTTAGACAACAATGAGGACACTAAGAGAAACATACATAGATCCAATCTACATGGGAAGTAGAAAAAAGACAAAATCTCCTGAGTAAATTGGGAGCATGGGAACCTCGGGTAAGGGTCAAAGGGAAGGCAAGAAGCAGGGATAGAGGCAGAGAAAAATGTAGCACTCAAGAAAAATCAATAAAAAAATTAGCTAAAGCTAACTTTTGAATTAGCTAAATAAATTAACTTTGCTAAATAAGCTAACTTTGAATAGGCATAAATAATAATAATGTACACCTATCAAAGCCCTAGTGGTTAAAATTAACATATCTAATATTGTAATTTCATGATGTTTCTGATACTAAGAACAATGGTTATTTAAATATTTACCAAAATTATATAGTTTTGAAAAATAAATCAGGCATTCCCTTATTATATAAAATAAGTAGAAATTCCACCATATAAAAGCAACATAGCCTTTTGTTTTACCAAGGTATTTCTGGACTTTGGCACATTCTTTCAAAATATTAGCACAGTTATTAATTTCATAGATAGTATGTGTCAAAGAATATTTCAAGGTATAGTCTTAACATTTGTATAGCTAGTATTCTAGATAGTTTTATGTAAAGGTAGTTAGGGGGTGTTGTCAAAAGTATGTGATAAAGAAGAACCACACTTGATAGGGTATGTAAAGACAGTCTGATTGCTAATATAAAAATGCTTACTTATATTAGATGATGCTTAATAAACCTACTTAAATTCACCACCATATGATGGCAAACAGAGGACAGAAACAAAGATTGCTGCAGTCTTTTATACATGAGGAATTTGATAAAATGATCCCCAGCTGGACTTGTGATTTAATATTCAATTGCAAATCAAAAAATAGAGGCAAAGAAAGTTACAAAAAGAATTTCTGAGTTTTATGTCAATAGTCTGTTCAACCCTATATAGAGTAAAAGAATATCTAGTCAAACTCAAAGATCAAGTTTATTTCACCATGCACACTATTCAACTTAAGATAAATTGGTCATGTTTATTACTGTAAGAATTAGAATGACAGCATTAGTTTCTGTGAAATCTGAAAGCTGTACTTTTGCCCTATATACATATTCCTTCTTTTTAATGTAATCAGGTCCTATGTCACACTAAAAAGTAGAAAAAATTGCCAAGAGCAGTCCAATTAAAACATCGTGCTTCCAGGGAGGGGGAGTATTTGGAGTCTTCTACTGTTCAGTCTCTCAGAGTTTACTCTGGCTCCCTCATGGTTTAAATTATTAATATTTCAAAAATTATCACCCTCCTTGCTGACTGCTCCCAGGGAAAATACAGTACCTGACTTTCTTTGTGCCAGATCTTAGAATTACAATTTAATAATTAATATCTATTATATGAAAGAGCCAATATGTTCTGTGATGTGACATTATTTGCTGATGAAAGTTCTCTATATTATTCATTTTCAGATCAATGGAGATTCACATAAAGCTGGTTCATAATACAAATGTGCATATTTAATGAAGATTATAAGGAACCTGTGGTCTTATGTATAGTTTTCTTTTAACTGTGTACAATAAATATGCATGTTTCTTTTGTGTATATATAGGAAAGATGATTTTAGGTGTTTAGGTTACGATTTTTATTGCTGTGACAAGATATCATGACCACAGCAACTCTTATAAAAGAAAGATATTTAATTGAGGTAGTTCCTATACAGTTCAGAGGTATAGTCTATTTTCATCATGATGTGATGTGGTGATGTACAGGCAGACATGGTAAGAGAGAACTAGCAAAGTGGCTTACATTTCACTTGCAGGAAAAAGGAAATGAACCATCTCACTGGTTGACTTGAGCACATATGAAATCTCAAAACCCAACTTCACAGTGACATATTTCCTTCAAAAAGATCACTTCTACTCAATCAAAGGAACAATTACTAATAGTGTTACTCCCTTTGGGGGTAATTTTCTTTCAAATGACTACAATAGGATTATGAGTAATTGTGAAATATGAAAATAAAGATAACTTTGTGTTTAATATACACTCTCATCATGTGTACTCAAGTATCTATATGTGTCTGTATGCAAATGAGTATCATTTTAGCAATAAAATGCTTTTGAAATAATCATAAACATTGAACTTCATCCTAGTTATAGCAGGGTAGATTTTAAACAATCTAATTTTTGAATTGGTATAGAAGTAAAGTAAAAGTAAGGAATGGTGACAAATATCTTCAAAACAGTGTCTATTAATACAAGAGCAAAGAGTTGATCATGCAAATTTCATGTAATATTTGCTTAGAATAAATTTTTATTGGATAAAATTTTACAAAGCCAAACCTAGAAAATGATGAGCTAAGCAGTGTTGGCAAACACCTTAATCCCAGTACTCAGGAGGCAGAGGCAGGTGGATGTCTGAGAGATTGAGGCGAGCCTGGTCTACAAGAGCTAGTTCTAGGATAGGTTCCAAAGCTAAAGGAAATGCTGTTTCAAAAAAATAAAAAAATAAATACTAAAAAAGTTGAACTTATAGTAAAACTTGAAGAGTCATAGAGAAGGTAAACAAGTACGTGAACTACATCCCATTACTTTAAGTCTATAAAGCAAAGTCTGAAAATGATACCTTGATTATTGGCTGTAGACTTCATATTTGACTTCATGGGCTTTTCCTAGAATGTCTGGCAGTTTGAAAGTCTTTCATAAGCGGGAGTAGAGGAAGGACATGCCTCTGGAAAATTGTGATTGGTCCATAGAATCTAAGAAAATTTCATTCATTGACCAATGAAAAGGAATTGTTTTAACATTTGTTATTATTTGCATGCACTAAGAAAGAAAGAAAGAAACAAAGAAAGAAAGAAAGAAACTAAGAAAGAAAGAAAGGAAAAAGTGTGTGTGTGTGTGTGTGTGTG
>LOEQ01006606.1:112664-123702 GCA_001685075.1 Bramus lutescens | reverse complement strand
TTGTTATTTCTGGGTATAAGCTAGCTGTGCGGGAGCTGGGTGGGTCGAAAAGCATAAGCTAGCCGTGCGGTAGCCAGCCAGACAAAAAGCAGGCCCACTCCCCTTTTCACTACAGTATAACCAACATTTTACATGCAATTTCATCCTCCATATCTACTTTGAACTAATATGAACTAACAGTAAATTCCAATTCCCCTTTGGACATTCATTTTCAGCCTTCTTAAAGTCCAGAATTCTTCTTGACAAATTAAGATATAAGCTTTATCTAAAAAGTTATCCAATATCACCAACCCCTCATCAACTTCTTAGTTTAATATTTTTTCATCCTTTTAAGCATTTGATCTAAAACCACATTTCTTCAGGAATCAAAATATATATTAGTTATCTGCTGCTGTATTAAATAACCTTTGAAATATACTGCATATTTACTATTGTAAGCTACTTTTTATCCTCAGAGGATTGGAATCTGGGTGAAGGATAGAAGGATACCAATGATTCAAGCTTTCCAACTTGATTAGAGTTAAACTTAATTGATAAAAGTAAAACTATCTTAAGTCTCAGTAGAAGTTTACGGATCATTCTTAAACCCCCAACAATATTTTCAGTATTCATGTCCATTGAAATCTCAGTCATATGAACTTCCATACAGGACTTGCTCATGATATGACAACTGACTGTTCCAGAACAACCAGTGAAAGGGATTCTAAGAAAATCTACACATGTCATTATCTGCTTATAATTTAATTTTAGAAGAGATTTAACTGAAATAGCTACTTCTTCCTTCTTAACCATTTCCACACAAGGTACAGGAGAACATATTCCAATATGTGGGCACCAACATGAAAAAATGTTAATAAAAAAGACTAATCTTTGAATTACATAGACTCCCCTCTGAAATGTTTTCTACCTATTTTCTCATAAACTGTTTTTTCTTTGATGGCACTTTACACATCTCATCTCCAATAACATATAAACTGGGGGGAGTCCCCTTAACTCAGAGACAGTTTTTAATCTATTTATTTACATCAAATAGTTTTGTTTAGTGTTTTGACATGGGAATAATAAAGGACAAACATTTCTTACATTCTGATAACAATATCAACAGGGCCAATCAATCCATTTTCTGTAAGTATATTTAATGACTATTAGCCAGTTATCCCAGCTCAGTCAATGCTATCAAATCCCAACCCAAATAGTAGAAACAAGTTTTACTAGGAATCCTTCTAAATTATATTTTAGGTTGTGTGTGAGGATGCTGTAGATCATGGAACTATATTAAGGAACCTTTATATGAAAGAATTTTAGAATTTCTATCATGTGGAAATAGTTTAGGTGACATTTTTGTATATGTTAATTTGGATAGAAAAATGTTCTGTTATGCCTTCAATGAGAAAGAGTTGGTTAAATGAGAAAAGAGAAAGATCAGCAGATGTTTGTCAAGAGAATTGTCAAGTTATGTGCACCAGGTTTTCTGGCTAAAAGCACACAAGATGCAGAGTTCAATTGCATTGTCTTTAGTTCTCAAAGGAGGATCCTCTTTATCTGTGGCTTATGTTCAAAATGTGAGAAAAAGCAATGAAGATTTCCAAAACATTTGCAACATTTCTGTTGCTAATGTTCAGATTGCCATCATGCCAGTTAATAATGAGATTATATAATAATAATGTCTACTTATGAGCCACTAGATTTGCCTGAACAATTTATGTCTTGAAAAAATAGACTATCTGGGCTTTCCATGTCTGAAAATATTGTCATAGACATTATAGCCAGTATCCTTAACTTGATTCTTTCACAGCTATAAATCTGTCTAATTCAATGTTTAATTGTTATAAAGACATACATTGACAATGGCAACTCTTAGTAAAGAAAGCATTTAATTGAGTGTGCTTATAGTCCATTATCATGGCAGTTAGCCAGCAAAGGGACATGGAGGCAGATGTGTTGTTGGAAAAATAGTTGACCATTCTGCATCCAGATCCACAAGCAGTATGAAGTGATGCACAGTGGAACTGACTTGGGCTTTTTAAATTTCAAAGCTCCTCCCATATCATACACTTCCTCCAAAGCTGCACCAACTATATTAAGGCAAGATTTCTTAACCCCTCCCAAACAATTAAGCTCCCTGATGACTAAGCATTTGAATATATAATCCTATAGGAATCATTCTTATTCAAACTACTACAAACTATAAATAAAGAAAAATTAATGACTAGTGCATAGGACTCTCTGGAGTAGGCTAAGAACAGGCTTTTTCATCAGGGGTTGGTAACAGCAATATTACACTTATGATGAATAATTTTCACCTGCCATTATCTCATTTTATGTATATTGATTAGTTTTTCTTAGACAAGTAAGACAATCAACGTTTAAGACAAAAAAATGTGTTCCAAAACTAAGGTTGGGATATGTAAAAAGAAAGTTTGAAAAGTTAGTTTGCCTACTAGTCCTTCTTGACTAACAATCTCTAATAACAGCTGCTTTCATTAATACTGGTTCTAGCTCCCCGTGCTTTGATAATTTGTGTTTTGAATTTTAATCACTTTACTTCAGATTTTACTTTTAATCAATTTCATGCCATTTTTAAAAGAAATGTAATATTGAGGGTAGAGACTTCTATTTAATTGTTATAAAGCTTGCTTTAATATATAGAAAGGTGAAATCTGGTACATATGATTTGTGTACATAATTGTAATGAAAGAATTGAAATTTCTAGTGCACAAAGTATTTCAGTAATGTAAAAACAAAAGTATATGGTTACCATTCAGGATTTGTATATATACACACATACATACATTCAAACATAAAAATTCTACATTTCATATACTATTTGGGCATCATGGATTATGATAACATTTACATCTGGAAACCAATCTTCTACGGGTTCTCAGAAATGACTGGATACATTCTTTAACATACAGTGTTCATTAAGATGTATAAGTGGACTAGTCTGAGAGTTTATTGGCAACAATCATTTACTTGAGCCAGTATCCATAATGAATATCCCAGGCTGAGGTAGTATTTGGATTATTGGCCCAAATTGTCAGCTCTAGAAACCCTCATTCACTTTCATTAATAGCCTGAATTTTGGGATTGTATATCAGATTAAACTATTGAGCAGAACAACGGGAAGATGAAGAATAAGGACTGGTGAGATGCAGTTGATCATGCTGTTCAGAACACTCACAAGGCATTTTATGTATCATCCCCTTAGAATATTTAAATGTATCGATTTCAAGAACTGAATGTACATAATATACTTGGTTTTCAACTCAGCTTGATGTTTGGTCTTTAGAACATTATGACTCTGTTGGATATATTTTAACTCCTCCCCCCAATATAGTAAACTCTTAAGAAATAATGACTCCAAGCTCCTGTTCAAATTTTCCATCTGTTTTCAAAATTTTCATGTTTGGTGAATAGTTACAAATTCCACCACTAATTCCTCTGGTTATATCCATACTTTTCCATGGATTTTCTCAATTTGATATTTGTGGGTTGAAAAATGCCAAGGAGTCCCTTTGGGCTTCACATATGCAGGAAGACTTTATTTCGCCTCTCAGTATTAATGAGAATTTACTGTAATACCTTCATCATTAAAATTTGTCTTCATCCCTTTTTTAAGGCAAATGATAGGCTTGAGCACTTTTCACAGTAGTAGCAAAAAATAAACTCATTCCTTGAAAAGTCCCTTAATTACATTATAATTATTTAGTGAAACATGCAATGATGTATAAATTGAAAACAAAAAAATGTAAACCTTTGTTTCATGCTGTATCCCAACCAGTCAAATTTAAGGGACTCTGATGTCACTCAATATCTTAAAAAGTATTTGTATTAAAATTATCTCTAAGTTTTGTTAGTTCAAGGCCAGTCTGGTCTACACAACCAGTTACAGGACAGCCAAGGCTGCTCAAAGATACCAAATCTCAATAAAAATAACAAGACAAAACAAAACAGCAGCAAACACAAAGCGAAATAAAAGAATGTAGTAAGATAGTGAGTGTAAGCTAGAGAGAGACAGAGAGAGAGAAAAAAATAGAAATGTGTCTGTGATTAAAATAATAATATTTTCTATTTTAGGATATTGCCTTTACATGTTTTCCATTAATAGTAGGACACTTTGTTGTCGAATGTCTAACAAAACATATAGAATGTTTCATTCATTTAATTTTAAGGGATCTTCATTTTCATAAATGGAGATTTGGATACTGAGGATATAAGTGAACTGTCTTATGAGTATAATGGTTTAAATATTAATATTTTGGTAAAAAAAGTAGCAAGATTTACCATAAATGAGAAAATATGCTCCATCAATGGTTCATGGCTGGTGACCTCAATATTATTAATTAACTCCCTTTAGTTGCTAATTTTGTTTCTTTTCCAGAACTCTGTGCAAGAGCCTTGTGTGAAGCTCCTATTGTGTTACAAATAAACAATTTTAGCAGCTTGTCATATTTTAGTTCTTTGGAAAATGAATTTTTTTTGGTTTGCTTGTTTCAATTTTCAAGTCATTCTATCTTTAATAACCTAGCAGTAATTCAAAGCATGAAAAACAAAGTTAAGATTGTTCCTTTTACGGGAGATGCCCATTACGATAGCCTCAATCACGTGGTGAGATAGGATTCCAAATAGTATGGGAGGCGTCCATGCTCACAGATTGATGAATTTGTTTACTGATGATCGGCCTGAAGGGGCAGCAGATGAAATTAACCAACTCTCAGAGAACAGGACATTGTTGTTGGGTCATGAGTACCTTGAAGCATTTCTTGATGGTGATTCAGTGTCTTGAGTATTTGTTGTCAGGGTAGAACCGAGCAGGATAGGCGGAGTAAGTCTGTTGTCCCATCAGGTTAAATTTCTTTAACGTTATAGACACAATCTCCCTGTTCTTTGAAGTAATACTGGAGAAACATGTCTGCACTTCAGCAGGAAGACGCCGACCTGTCTGCAGTCAGTCACCTTTTTCATGAATGTGTTTTTTATTAATTTTGTTTTTAAATGATGTTACGAAAAATGAGTTCCCTCAAGGAGTTTTCATTCCTATTTAGTTTTGATTGACTCTCTCTCCAAGAGTTCTTCTCCACCACATCCCTCCTGCTTTCCTGCTAAAACTTTCCATCCCCAGTGATTTTCCTTACCCCTTTCACAATACACACACTCCTCCCATATTCCACGCCCCCCACTTTAATCATCTGCTTACACCTTTTAGGGTCTCTTTCCTACTTCTTTGCCCTTTATGAACTCACCCCCTTATAAATATAAAATATATAAATTAGAATGTAGGATCTCTAGATAGCAGGGAACATAGGGTTGGAAGTTGTATAGAACAAAGACAGAAATGCAGGCCACAACCATCTTGTATAAGTTTTTTAGCATACATCTGAGTAAAAATGAGAAATTTTATAGGTCAGTTATCTTTCCATTATTTAATTCACAATAGAAATGAGAGGGTTTTGGTTGATTTACAAGGCTGCTACTACTACTACTAACTGGTATTATGAACAAAACTCAGTATCTCCAAGTATATCAAACATATGATTTCATATTGACCTATTTCCAAAACCTCTACAAGGAATCATATTTTGCTGTTTGTTTATATAGACAGAATACATTTTACAGCTTGGTTCTTTCTTTGTAGCCCTGACTGGCCTGAAAGTTAGCAATACATCTAACCAACGTCTGTCTCAGGCGGATAATCCATGGCTTCCCCCTCACTCTGTATTCCTCCTCCTAGAATTCAGTTCTTTCTTCTCTGCCTACTTAAGTTCTTGCTTATCAGGCCAAGAGAGTTTCTTTATTCATTAACCAATACAAGCAACACATAGAAAGAAGGACCTCCTACACCACACAATGAAAAAGTATGTTTGTTCTTAGTGACAAGCACATTCATTACACTGTATGAGGAATATATTGGGATTCTGGTTATTTCCTAAATTATATAAAAAAAGGATTAAGAAGAGGAAGGTGGAAAAGATTGCTGTCAAAACATAGAGCACATTGTCAGAGAATCCCACATTACAGATAAATTGAAACATGTGTATTATTTCATATATCTCTGAAATATACTCAGAAATAGGATTAATTTTTGAAAACACATTATTGAAAGTTAGGATAGTAAACAAAATATCTGATAAATATCAAATATATGTTTTATAATTATGGCAAAACTTGGTAATAGGCACTGGGGTCTATCTGTACTGTAGTTGAACCAACTGGGAAAAATTCTGATTACATTGCAAGTATCTTTTAAAAATATTTTATCTCATTTTATTTTTGAAAAATAAATATTATTAAATCATTTCCTCTTCCTTTACCTCACTCAATCAATCCCATTTTTCCTCAGTATTTCTTTTTCTTGAGTTCAGGAGCTTTTTTTCTTCATTATTAGTGTGTATTTTTAAGTATTAATGTATAAATATATCAGTCTTTTTAGTGTTAATGGCATGTATATGATTTCAGGGCTGACATATGTATATTACTAACCCAATATATTAAGGGGATCATATATTATAATAAGGGGATCATAACTGGTGAAAATGATTTTCTTGCATAAAATATCCCTTTAGTTTCCTGCAGTTGTTTTGGATCTCGCAAGCATGCTAGTATGTCTATTGGTGTTATTATTTATTCATGTCTTGTTAATGAAGCCATGTTCTTTTGGTTTCATGGACAAAATTTCCATGACATTTCTAGGAAATAGAATCTCATATCATAGTTTCTAGCTTTCTGGTTCTTAGAATGTTTTGTCCCTTCTTTTTTATGATAGTTTGTTTCCAGAGACTGAGGTATAGGAGGTATGCTGTAGATCTAGTAATTGGGCCTGTTAGCCCAATGATCATTTGTTCTCAGCAGTTGAAACAGTTTTGTTCTTTTGCGATGGTTTCTTAATGGGTTATTATTGCTTCTTAACCACATGCTGCAGATGTTAGAAATGAGCACTTGAAATGATAAATATGAGCTAGTAATATAAGGAAAGCAGATTAAAAAGTCAATGTAATGTTTTGTTAGACTATGGGAAAATAGGTAAATATTACATTATTGTATTTTTGTAACTCATTCGAGGCAGAAAGTCTTTTCATATTTTTTTCTAATTTCATATGTACCACTCTCTCATGTTGCAGTGGGATAGCTCTTATTTTGATTTTATTAACTGGAAATTGATGCATCTATGGAAATTGAAAAAACTCTGCAGTACTGAAGTTTTCTCAGTTTTCTTCTATTGTAATCTCCCAGAAAACATTAGGATATGTGTGACTTTCTTTCTCTCCTTCAAAACTGATGATACAATGTGAGGTGACAATGAATGACAGAAGTTCTCTATTTAGAAATCTATAAATTAATATTATTGTTGTATATGTTCTCATATTTCAGTCAAGGTGTCCTGTCCTCAGTCACACAGAGTGTTCCATCAAAAATATTTTAAATATATTCAGTCAATCTGAATAGATACTCAGTCAATCAAAGAACTACGCCAGACTGAACTGCAATTCAAGTTGAACTTTTTAGGTTGTTACTTTGGTTTTGATATTTTTATTTCATAGCTCAGAAGCTGATATCCTAAAGTAGTTCAGAGAGGTTTCAGGAATACTTGAAAAGCACATACAATGCTGTTTTAGAAATTGCTAGAAAATATGCAAAAAAAGAAAACCAATAAAGTTATACCAGTTTAAATATGAATATTATATCATAACTTTTAATAAGTTTATTGAAGGTCATATATTTTGCTTAATAAAAATTAGAAGTAGCTTAATTTTAAGAAATCATAGATCTCTCTAGGTTATTTTTCTAAGTGTATTTCAGAAGTATAGATAATTTGATGCAGTAAAGAAAATCTAGGTGACCTTTTTGAACCTCTGTGAAAGTAGTTTCTTTACTTTTAGGGTAACTCTAAGTTCTTCCTTCACCTATTTGATCACATTACTTCAATGTTACTATTATCCTCAACACCAATTTGTCAAGATGCTTTGAATTCAAAGGCTGCAGTTTGCTAACTCTTGACAGCTAAACAATTATATTACATGATTTTTACTAACATATTAATTGATATAATATAAACACTGATTTTGAATGCAGCTCATCTAGCCATTTACTTGCTAATTCTGAAGTCTAACCACTAAACCATCAGGGGACATTGTTTAACTCCCCCTTTAAAATGCCCCCTCCATTTTTTTGTCTTTTATAAAAGGCAATAAGCTTTAGAAGTGCCATTTAAATACATAGATAATACATAGATGTTTAAATGTTGGATAAGATCAATGTCACATTAAGGGTGAATGTTCCAGCAAGCATAATATCCATGTCTTCCCCCCTGTTTCTATTCTTTTTGTATTCAGGTATCAATCCACTCATGCTACCCTGCATTGGCCATTGATATCTTGGGCTTAGATTCTCAAGTGACAAATACAACTGTATTTTTCTGAATTCTTGATAGTATAGTCTTTCTTTCAGCTGGTTTGTTCTGGGGAGTATCAGAGAGTTTACATTTTTTAAGTTTTTAATCATATACTTTGGGGAATATTTCCTTCTTTCCTTAAGCCACTAAATTTCTGCATTGTTCGATTTATAGCAGTTGTACATACATGAAATCTCACACAACCCAGTGAGCATTAATTCTACATGAAAGCCATGAATTTCTCTAGTTACTAAACTCTCCCCATCCTTTAATTTAGAGGATTATCTAATTTTATGACTGGTCTATACCATCTCTCTTATAATGAAATAAGTAAGTGAAAATTACTGTAAAACAACAGCATTAATATTTGTACATGTATTGATCAACATCATGGATTTAAGAAAGTATTTAACTCTTTAGATTTAAAATGTAAGTAAATATATTCCACAGTTTTATGGATAAGTAGAAGGCAAAATATATATGAAAACCAAAACTAAATTAAATGATGAGAGGGAGTGTGATGAAGTTAGACTGAAAAATCAAAACAGGTTAAATGCTATCTGTCTTGAAAAGTGAGGACAAGGAGACAGCAGCCTCTGCTAGGAAGGTCAATGGTTGATGCTGCACTTTTTTTCCTCAGCAAGTTATTTGTGTTGCTCCAGGATCATTCAGACTCTGCCAACAAAACAAGAAATAACTTTACTGTTAAATCAATATGCAGTTACTGCCAGAAAGTATCAGAAGCAAAATGACCAACAGACCACAACAGTTTTCTTTTAATCTATTATTCATCCTTTCTCTTCACGTTCTATCTGCTCTACTTGTTAGGTCTTCTCACACACACACACACACACACACACACACACACCATACCATACCACACCACAGTCAAGACAGATTCACTTAAATTAAGGGGCTTAGATTCAATCCTTCAGGTGTTTTGCAGGGTTTTTTCATTGCAGTGACAGAAAGGCACATGTTGGGTAGCTTGAAAGAAAAAATTCTTAACAGAGATGATGGGTATGAATATCTTAGGGTAATTAATATATAATTATTAATGTTATATATTATACTTTTAATGAATTAAAGTACTAAGACAAAGCACTATTTTCATTGTTAATAACATGCATTTAAAGATCATTTAAGGATTATAAATTTTAGGAATTTATTTAATTGTATGAACTGACATCTGAAATATGATTAATAAATCTCAGGGTCAGAAATTGGGGTTCAACCTAAAGATTCAAAAAGCAAAACAGCCAGCCACTGCTTCTTACCTCAACCTCAATCTGAAATGGTGATCCTGCCTCAAGTAATTTCAGAATGAGACTGTGTCTGAGACCTCTCTACTCAGATTTTATAATCCTCTCTAATCTGGGATTGAAGGAATGTACCACCGTCATGAAAGGCATGCACCAACTCAGGTTCTTTGGCAACTAGTGTGGCTACTGGGATTGAAGTTGCAAATTACCATAATCTGGTCTGTAAGGCTGACAAGTGGGACTATTTTAGCCTCAAATCTTCAGACAGTCTTTATTTATTAAAATAAACTTGAAATGCTACTATAGACATCCAAAGACATACTATTCTTTTTGTTAATTAATGCTTTGAGAATTTTAGATGGTGCTAATATTTTATAATTATTTTTATTGAATATAGATTTTTCTCTCATGAAATACTTCCAGATGACAGTTATCTTTCCCTGCACTCCTGCCTCTTTTTCCCCACTTTCCTTCTCCCCTAAATGCTTCCCTATCTGTTTCTCTTCAAAAAAGAGCAGGCTACCAAGAGAAAAGAATGGCAGGAGAAAACAAGATACAATAAGTTAAATTAAAAGCCCTCACACTGAACCTGGAAAAGACTATCCAATAGATGGAAAAATAAGTGCCGAGAGCCAGCAATAGAGTCAGGGGCTCACCTGCTCTCACTGTTATAAGTCCCACAAAACCACCCAGTTAAAAGTTGTAACATATGCAGAGGACTTGGGTCAGACTGATCCAAGTCCCTTGCTCCTCATTTCAGTCTCTGTGAGACTATATGAGGCTGTTTAGTTGATTGGTTAGGCTATGTTCTGTTTGAGTCCTTCATCCTCTCTTATTCCTGTAATCCCCAATCCTCTTTTTGCCAAATCTCCAAAGGGAGGGACCCAGTAGAGAATTCCAAGTTAGACTCTATTTGATAATGGCTTAATTTGTGTCTCTATACCCACTTCATCTGCTGCCAGAGGAAGCCTCTCTGATGATGATCGTACAAGCACTGATCTTTGAACCTAGTGGAATATTGTAGGAATAACTTTATTTATATATGATGTTTGTTTGGTTCTCTGAGCTATGTAGTCCCCAGTTCCTGACCATCCAGGCTAGGTAGAACATTGGTTACCTTTTATATTTTAAACATATTCACTCCCCCTTCCCACAATTCCTTCCAAATCCATCCCCACTTACCCAACATCAATGCAACCTCACTTGTTTCGTGTTATAGTTGTTTTTTCTTAACCCATTAAGCACAAATTATGCTGTTTCTTTACTCTTGGGTTTATAGGACTCTACTAAACCATTGTTAACCAAACAGGCCACAACTGATGTAGGTGGGTCATCTGTCTATTTGTTACTTTCATTGGTTAATAAAGAAGCTGCCTTGGCCTTT
>LOEQ01006606.1:10301-38758 GCA_001685075.1 Bramus lutescens | reverse complement strand
ATATTAATAAAAATAAAAAATTAAAAAAAGAAAAAGAGATAAATGAAATATATTCATATTAGTGATATGATGGTATAAAAATTATTATGTATTCTACTTCTTCCTAACTTTTCTGCATATCTATCTTCCTCATTAGTTAGTTCTTGCCCGAAAGATTTCAGACTCTAAATCACTTTCTTTCTTGTCTTCCTTAAATAAGAATCCTAGATACTTCTTTGGGTTTTTCCAATTTTCCAACTCCCCCTTACCTTATCAACTGAATCATTTCTGATAGTAAAGTTATATGTTGAAGAATAACCCCAGTGTAATCAATCAGAAGGATGTATTGAGAAGTAATAATGGTTTTGCCATTATTATAGAACAGTGATATTTTAGTAACCAGGAGGAAAGTGAGATGGCTGTCACTTCATTGCATGATGGCATGGTATAATAAATCTCTGAAAATCAGGAGAAAAACAAAATAAATACAAAAGTGAATCAGCCAGCACCCTATCAGTTTTCAGAGATTTTCTAATCAGTGCATGTTACTTAAACACAAGTCTATTGTTTAACATATTTTCATGATACATTAGATGAGTTGTATTGCTGTGAGAGACTACCCTGGCCTGAATTGTCTCAGGGAAACAAGCATTTAGGTAGGATAACACTTCTAGAAGAATAGAGTCTGCCATGTTAAGACAGGCACAGCAAAAAAGAAGACGAGAGCATGGCATTGTGATTAGGAACTTTGCTGATCACATTTTCATTGTCACAGTGGAAGAGATAGAGAGAAAAGGAGGCAGGGCTAAGTAATGAAATGTCAAATTTCAATCCTAGTGATGTATTTTATTCATCCAGATACCAAATTCAAGGCTTCTGTATTTTTTCTGATCATTGCCTTTAATTTGTAAAAAATGGATCCAAGTACATGAACCTCATGGTGTGGAGCATTTCTCATTAAACAATACATAATTCCAGAAAACAAGAAGAAATGGCCCTGCACAATTCACCAAAAATTACACCAATACATTAACAAACTTTCCACTTCATTTTCCAGTGTATTAGGTGTTATCTTAAGGATTTAGCTTCTAGAAAAGGAATGTTTCCATATGGAGACAACAGAGAGTCAATTGAAATAAAAATAAAGATTGCCCAGCCTCTGGGGGTTACTCCTGCTCCAGAATGAATAGTAATGCTGTGCTGGTTGGGGAGAATAATCCTCCCCACCTAGGGGAAGTTACATTGTAACTTCACAGAAAGAAAACCAAATATATCTGTTAACCAGGAAGTCCTTTCTATTGTCCTGTAGCACTATCACATGATATAAATTGGAGCACCTGAAAATGACAGTGATGCAACTCAGATAGGAGCATTAATGGGACAGATATTTTAGGAATAAGGGATTACAGCACACCTAAGAACCATGACTCAGAAGTTTGCTTAAGGCAATGGGAATACATTAATTGTATCAATAAACATGATGTGGAAAAAAGAAATAAAATATAATTGTTAGTGATATTGTCTTAGTGATTTTTTTGTTCAAACACAGAGAAAGAGAGAGAGTTAAAGTTGTTAAATAGGTCAAACATTCCAAAATTACCAGGACAAAGTTTGTCATGAGAGAAAATCATCTCTAGTTTTAACTTTCTTAGAAAAGAGACACAAATCGCTGGAGAGTTGGCTCAGCGGTTAAGAGCATTGCCTGCTCTTCCAAAAGTTCTGAGTTCAATTTCCAGAAACCACATGGTGGCTCACAACCATCTGTAATGAGGTCTGGTGCCCTCTTATGGCCTGCAGGCATACATGGCAGACAGAATATATATATAATAAATAAATATTTTTTAAAAAGAAAAGAGACACAAATCATTTTTTACCTTTATCTAAACCAAGAATTTGAATAAAAATCTTACCATGGGCATGGCATCTTCTTATGCCTTTGGATTCAGAGTGGCATTTCACCAATTATTCTGTTTCTCTAGCTTATCCACTGAAATCTCTAGACTGCCTCCATAATTTGTTCTATAAACCAATTCCTTATAACAAATATCTTTATTTATACACAAGAATGTATATTATTGCATAAACAAACACTATACAAATTTGCTTGAATTTTCTCCAGAAAACCCTGAGTAAGTTATCTATCCACCAAATAACCTCAAAATTCTTTTTTTTACTTTAATGTTCAAAATAACCATTATCTGTATATTCCTTAATATAAAAATAAATTGTAACACTTTCAGCACCCATTATTAAATCCATGATATGCCCTCTTTATTTTCTATGGAAACACTCATTCAAATTTCCTGGAAGAGTTAACTTTGAGGAATGGCAGCATGGTTGTATTTGAAGAGGTTGTGGAAGAATCCTGAAAGACCATAAGTATGACAGGCTTACATGATGTCTAAAACATTCCTCACATGGACAAATATAGACAATCTTTCCTCTCTCTCTCCTCTCCCTCTCTCCTCTCTCTCTTTCTCTGTCTCTCTCCCTTAGAGAGAGAGAGAGAGAGAGAGAGAGAGAGAGAGTGTGTGTGTGTCTAAAGAGGGAAGTCTTGGGATTATGTTACCTTTTATTAATATCAAACTCATACACAATGATTACAAGACAGAAGGAGAAATATGTGTTGCAAAATCTGTGTTGCATCACCAGCTGCTCCACTGTTCTTGCTAGGGAACCAGCTCTCTGCTACTGTTGCCACTGTAACCTCATTGCCTGAAGACATTGAGAAAGCTACATGCCCTAACTAGCTCTGCCATCTCCTATGCAGACCAAGACAGTGACCTTTGCCCTGCCCTGAACTCCTATTGGGGTATTTGTGTCACATACCTTCTTCTCTAATTCTACTCCTTGGGCCAAGTGGTCCATCACAGTTGATCAATGGAGCTGTGACAAAATTTCCAAAATTTGTATGTGTGTGCTTTTGGATTAAAATAAGCAAAACTGGTTCTGAAAGCACCAGATTTTACACACACTACATTTCACTGATCATATTTTTCTGCATTTATTTTATCACTTTGATTTTTACTCTGTTCTGAGAGGTATGAATCATTGATCAGAATTTCATACCTTCAGCTACATTTGGATGCACTAAAGTAGTAAGTGATGAAGTTGAAATCAGAATTCTAGTTAAAGTTTCATTCATGGTCTCTGTTATACCATTATGTCTTATTAGTGAGTCATGTTTGGAGTAATGAGAAAGCTAATTCTTAGTCATGGAAATGGGAAAACTGTGATTAGACAATCAAGTTGAAGGAAGAATCAATAGCCCTTGATTAAATGATAACAGAGAATGAATTTAGGCAAAGTAGTGCTTATAATAGAGGGCCAGAGTTGTCTCCTGTCAACTTGTTTCAAGTAGGACAGACTCTTAGGATTTTTTGTTACTATTCCATAATACTTTCGTTGAGCTGTTGATTTTTTGACACCTGTATGACTTTTTACCTATGTGTAATTAAACTATTTTTGATTTGACTTTAAATCCATCTGTTGAAAATCCTATTCTAAAAAAAAGTGAGAACAACTTTGCAGTAGTTTTTAGCTTTTAGCTGTTGTTGCTTTTTAAAATCTTTTAAGTATCTTATCAACTATATGTTACCCTTGAAAATTTAAAATTGACTGAACTCAGACTTGAAGTACAAGCTCTCAGCAAGCACAGTCTCCTTATTTTGGGCCCTGTGTTTTTCTTAGGCTTCCTTTATTCTCTTGGTTAAAAGTTTTGCCTATGCTCAAATTTAGACTCATCCTGATTTTTCTTAGTGGGTTGTTTCTCATGTGGAAGCTGAATCTCAAGTACTTTGTGTCTTGGGGTTCTATCTTTTCTATTTGAGGGCTGATAACATATTGGTGAACATCATCTATAGAGAGCTTGAAGAGTTTTGGGATTTTCTTAGCTGTTTGGGCCACAAGTGCTGATGCCCAGTAGCACTTGTCTGTCAGTCAAGAAAATACATTCTCTCTTTTTATCCAATGACCAACTTGAGAACACTCAGATGGTCAACACCATTGCATTCTTGAACAGACTTGTGCTTTATCTTGATATTGGATCTGTAGGCTATGAAGATGTTTTATTATTATTAGTTAATGAATAAAGCTGTTTTGGCCAATGGCTTAGTAGAATCAAACAAGGTGGGAAATATAAACAGAGATATAGAGAGAGTAGACAGAGTCAAGGATACACCATGTTGCTGCCAAAGGTGTATCATGCCAATACTGGTAAACTATAGTCTAGTGGCAATACACAGATTAATAGAAATGTGTTAATTTAAGATGTAAGAGATAGCTAGAAAGACACCTAATCTATTGGCCAAACGGTACTGTAATTTATATGGTTATTTTGGGTTTATTTGGGTATGGGCAGTCAGAAAAGCAAGCTCAGTCTCTGCGTATATCATCTCTCCAATTCTCCATGGATTTTGAAAAGAATGCCCCTTACTAAAGAGCAAGTACTTTCTTCCATGGGTCAAGTCACTTTGCTTTATGAAAAAACCTTGTTTGTCATCCATACCACTGATTTGTACTACTCAGATATTTATTAGCTGCTTGTGTTCACTGAATTCTTCTAAGTGGATACTAGCTGTAAAACAAATGATAACCAGTCTATAGCCCATGATCCTAGACAAGCTAAGTAACAAGATGAACCCTAAAAAAATAACCAAAAAATAAATCGTTCTATCAGGAAAGGTGAAATAGATAAAAATCTTCTGACAAAATTGGGAGCATGGTAGTTGGGGAGAGAAGGGAGGACAGAAGAGGAAGAGGAGGTGAAAAGGAGAAGGGGGAAGAAAACTTGAGGAAATGGGATGGTCGAGATGGAGGAAGAAGAGATGGTACAAAGAAAGAGATATTTTGATTGAGCAAACCATTATGGGGCTAGCAAGAAACCTGGCACTACAGAGACTCCCAGGAATTTACAAATATGACCCAGATAAGACCGTAAGCAATAATTGAAAGGGTGCCTGAACTGGCCTTACCCTGTAGTCCGATTGATGACTATCTTAAATGTCACCATAGAACCTTCATCCAGCAAGTGATGGAAGCAGAGGCAGAGACCCACAATGGTGCACTGGGCTGAGCTCCCAAAGTCCAGTCAAAGATTGGAAGGATTGAGAATATGAGCAAAGAGGTTAAGACCATTAACACTGAAACAGTTTACCTGAGCTAATGGGAGCTCACCAAATCCAGCTGGATAGGGAAGGAACAAGCATAGACCCAAACTAGCCCTCTAAATATGGCTGGGACTGACAGAGGGGCCACTGGCAGCGGAACCAGGATTTATTCCTACTGCTTGTACTGGCTATTTAAGAGCCCTTTATCTTCGGATGAATACCTTGCTCAGTCTAGATATAGTAGGGAGGCCCTCAGACCTTCACCTAAACAATGTGCTTTAGCCTCTCTGAGGTTGATGCCAGTGGGGTGGGGGTAGTTGGAGGGAATGGGAGGAGAGGAGGGAGTGGGAACTGGGATTGGTATGCAAAATAAAAAAGGTAGTTTGTTTTCTTTTTAAAAAATATAAAAAAGAAAAAGATGTGAATTTGATGTTTTTCATCCAATTAAATGGGATGTAGCCAGTGGCTGAAAAGGAGATATTTGCCACCATGTTGGTAGGTCTTACAAATAAAAGCTGCTACTGGTTTTGATTCTACCTCTTTTGTTTCAGACTTTAGCTATCATGAAGTAAATATGTTCTTACTGTACTCATTAAAAACCCTACCAAAGGGTAGATTTTGGCATCATGTTCATAGAAATCTGGAGGAAAAAAACTTAAGGTATTCAATACCTGTAAACATTTAAATTTTTTCACAAAATGGATTTAGGGCTACTTGACCATAAAAAATCTAGCATTTAGTAGGTTGCATAAATCCCACTACCATAACTTACCTTTTTAAACATAGTGTCATTTGTTTTCTGCAATACCAAATCTAAGACAAAATCAAGTTAAAAATAATATAATAACCAAATCTGAATTCTGAAAACACAATAAAACACTACAAATTCTCATAGCTACTTGCTCAAGAGAACTTTTTTAAATGTTCTATTAATTAAAAGTGACAAAGTACAATTTTACAAAGGTCTTTTAAGTAAAAATTACCTATGGGAAAAAGAATATTCGACATTTCCATTTGAAACATTTTCACTAAACAAAATGCATTCTCTCTTTCAATGCCTTCATCTATGATGTCGTTGAAATGTGCATTTGTACCATGATTAAAACATGAGATTCATCATTAAAAAGTTAAAAATCCAATTTCTTATTCAATTTTTCATTAATCAACGACCATTCATTTTAGTGTGTCTTTTCTCTCTTTCTTACTCTGTGGTGGCTGGTTTTTAATGGTGAGAAATTCAATGAGAACTCTTTTACTAGCCAAGAAATTTGACTTGGTTTTATTTTATTTGTCTTGTTTGTTCTATCTTCAAATTATCTTCTGTCTATCATCTATTTTTCTGGCTGTTTGCATATATGTATGCATGCATGTATTTCTATCTGTATCATCAGCTATTTATCTGTCTGTTTGCCTCCCTGCCTGCCATCTGTGTTTAATAATTCAACAACAAGGAAACTAAATACACAGGATTTTAATTTAGTGCATATTTCATGAAATATTGAAATAAAATTTTATTCAAATATCAAAAATGTATATCAATAGTCATACTATTATAGTTTTAGACACATAATAAACTATGTTATAGATCAATCCTGCTCTCTATATATTTTCTTTTTGTAGCATTAAGATTTTCAATACACCATTCAAAAATGTAATTCTAGAATGGTTTGCCATATACCATAAAGGAAATATAAAATGAAGGCTATATAAAATGTTTATTTGAAGCATCAGAGAAAATTATACACGTACTTATAGAATCTCTATTTTATTAATATACCAGCTTAATATAGTATTTCGAGTATTTAAGATGGCATTAATCACTGCATGTGTGCCTCACTTAAGAAGCATATCTAGAATTGGAGAGAGAAACAGGGGTTTCTCTACTTTATAATACTGATACTCAAATGCAGAGGAATTTTCAGCCTTCCCAAACCACACACCCACTGTGAGGTAAGGCTGAGATGGGATGACTCCCAGGGAATTATTCAAAGATTTCAAAATAAGAACACACAAAAGACTAAACCCAACTTCTCTGTGCGCAGCTAATACTCTAGAGAAACTAGAATATGCTTGCCATATTTGTTGGTCATGGACCGTATAACAAAACAAGAATAAAATAAGGAATCACGGAGTGTACCTAAATATACTTTTTTAAAAAAATTAAGAGGCTAGAAGTCTAAGATTTTGGTGTTTCCAAATACATTTTTGGAGGATATTTGATTGGCTTATAGATGGCTGTCTTTGCAGAATTTTTGCATGTGCCATAATTATTATATGTATTAAATCATTTGACTTTCACAGAAAATAATTTTAGGGATTATGCTGATAACTTTAGTTTAATTTGCTCCAAAGTGTTCTGTTCTGTATCTAAGGTTATCCATATCCTGAGGGGTTGAAAGATACAACTCAATGTTTAAATTATGAGAGATTCAGTTCAGTCAATAGTGCTCATATATACGTCTGGGCATGAAATTCCACAACCATACCCTTTATTGTCATCAATCCTGGAACAAGCCACTTGCTTATCAACTGGGAATAATTGACAGGTTATCTTTTACAATAGATTACTCCTGAGAAACTAAAGCAATGAGTCATATATTACTAAGATAATTTAGGTAGATTAGGGAATGAACAATCTGGCTGCATGAAAAACATAAGAAAAAAATAAAGTCATTAGACACAACTTTACATGAAATGGAAGGTAATATATACTAATGTAACTAGAATTTATGATGCCCTGCTATTGGGAAGACTGAAATAAGAAGGAATTACAGATAATTATAAGTAAACATTTATAAGAGATAGAGAGGTATATTATATTGATTGATATGATTTTACACACACTTTAATGTTTCAAAATGCAGGATTTTATGATAATTATAACAATAAATTCATAAGAGTTATTGAAATATGGATTATTTTTAAAACTTTATTTATCAAAAATGATATAATGTATAACTGTATTATGTGGAGAAACACTATAGGATTCAGTTTAAGAATGGTATTTGCTGATAGAGTCGAAGCTTCTCAGATGCGTTCTCAACTTCCTGGCAGGTTAGACTCTGGAATATCAGCTTTCCATGCAATGCACATATTAGCTACACTACTCTTCGGGGAACTTACTCCACTTTTTCTTTCAGGAAAAAATTGCATTTGTATGTCCTTTTGTATCACATTCATTTTTCTATCTTACCTATGTAAAAGATACAACTCACTCAAAAGCTTAATAATTTAATTCAATAAGGGAGTCCCTCATGCATTAAACTTCTTAAATTATATTCTGAACTTTTAACAACTAGCTATTGTTAAAGCTGTATTGATCAAAAATATTTTGTTGTTGTTGTTGTTTTCAGGACATGTTTTCTCTGAAGATTTTGGGCCTATCAAGGAACAAGCTCTTGTACCACAGGCTGGCCTCAAACTCACAAAGATCCACCTAACTCTGCCTCTGAGTGCTGGGATTAAAATGATGCACCATCACATCCCAACTTCAAAAGTCTTTTCATTTAATAATCCCACCTTCTTTTTTTTAAAAAAAAACTATCTTTTTACATTTTACATTCCAATTCCAGTTCCCCTCCCTCCTCTCCTCCCTTTTCCTTCACATTCCCCCCATTCCATCCCTATGCACTCCTCAGAGACAGTTAAGACACATTGCTTTGAGGAAGGAACAAGGCCCTCCCTGCTATATCTAGGCTGAACAAAGTATTCCTCCAAACAGAATGGGTTCCAAAAAAAAAACAGTATAACCAGTAGGATAAATCCTGGTACTGCTGCCAGTGGTCCTTCAGCCATACAATAATCATCCATATTCAGAGGGCCTAACTTGGTTCTATGCTGCTCCCTTTCCTATCTGGCTGGAGTTGGTGAGCTCCCATAAGCTCAGGTACACTGTTTCAGTAGGTCTTGATCTCTTTGCTCATTGTCTCACTCCTCCCACTCATTCAACTGGACTTTGGGAGCTCAGTCCAGTTCTCCACTGTGGCTGTCTGCCCTTGCTTCCATTAGTTGCTGGATGAAGGTTCAATGGTGACATTTAAAATAGTCATCAGCCTGACTACAGGGCAAGCACAGATTAGACACTCCCTCAACTATTGCTTAACTAGTTTCTGCTCAACTAGGGTCTTAGCTGGGGACATCCTTGTGGATTCATGGAAATTTCCCTAGTGCCAAGTTTTCTGTAACCTTCATTATGTCTCCCTTAATCAAGATATATCTTTATTTGCTTTCTGTCTCTGTCCTTACCCCACCTTAACTCTTCCATTCCATCAAGTTCTCTTGCTCCCTCCCCTTCTCCCTTCCTCCTTCACTTCTCCCTCCCCCCATGATCCCAATTTTATCAGACAATCTTGTTTGTTTCCCCTTTCTAGGGGGAATCTATGTATACTTCTCTCAGGGTTCTCCTTATTTCTTAGCTTCTCTGCAGTCATGGACTATAGATTCGTTATCCTTTGCTTTAAAGCTAGTATCTACTTATTAGTGTGTACATACGATACTCAATCTTTCTGGGTCTGGGTTACCTGACTCAGGATGGCTCTTTCTAGTTCCATTCATTTGCATGCAAATTTCAAGTTGTCATTTTTTTCCCACTGAGTATTATTCCATTGTGCAAATTTACCACATTTTTTTTATCCATTCTTCAGTTTGGGAGCATCTAGGTTATTTCTAGGTTCTGACTATTGCAAATGATGCTGCTATAAATATAGTTGAACAAATGTCCTTGTAGTACGATTGAGCATTTTTTGGGTATATGACCAAGAGTGGGATACTGAGCCCTGAAGTAGATTTATTCCCAATTTTCTGAGAAACCACCATACTGATTTACATAATGATTGTGTATGTTTGCATTCCTACTAGCAATGGAACAGTATTCCCCTTACTCTGCATCCTATCCAGCATAAGCTATCACCAGAGTTTTTGATCTGAGCCATTCTGACAGGTATAAGATTGTGTCTCAGATTCATTTTGATTTTTATTTCACTGATGGCTAAGAATGTTGAACATTTGCTTAAGTGTCTTTCAGCCATTTGATATTTTGATAGTCTATTGAGAATTCTCTTTTTATATCTGTACCCCATTTTTAAATTAAATTATTTCAAATTTTGATGCCTAATTTCTTGAGTTCTTCATATAGTTTGGAGATCAGTTCTCTTTCTGATGTGGAGTTGGTGAGGACCTTTTCCCATTCAGTCGGCTGCTTTTTTTGTCTTATTGACCATGTCCTATGCTTTATAAAAGCTTCTCAATGTCAAGAGGTCCCATTTATTTATTGTTGCTCTCAGTGTTTGTGCTATTGGTGTTATATTTAGGAAGCAGTCTCCTGTGTCCATGTATTGAAGCCTACATCCCACTTTTACTTCTTCCATCCAAGTACTATCCAGGTTTGACCATGCTTAGCTTCCAAGATCAGACGAGTTTGGGTGTGATTGGGTGCTATGACCGTAGGCCCCACTTTCTCTTCTATCAGGTTCAGTGTGATAGGATTTATAATGAGGTCCTTAATCAATCTGGACTTGAGTTTTGTGTATGTGGATAAATTTGAATCTATTTTCATTCTTCTACATGCTGACATTTAGTTATGCCAGGACCATGTGTTGAAGATGCTTTATTTTTTCTACTATAGTTTTTGCTTCTTTGTCCACTATCAGGTGTTCATAGGTGTGTGGATTAATATCTGAGTCTTTATTTGACCCATGGTCATCCAGTCTGTTTTTATGCCAATGCCAGCTGTTTTCATTACTGTAGCTCTATAATAGAGTTTGATGTCAGGGATGGTGATGCCTCCAGAATTTCCTTATTGTACAGGTTGTTTGACCATCCTGGGTTTTTCTGTTTTTTTCATACGAAGTTGAGTATTTTTCTTCCAAGGTCTGTGAAAAATTGTGCTGGGATTTTGATAGTGATTGCATTGAATCTATAGACTGCTTTTGGTAGGATTGCTGTTTTTATTATGTTGATCCTGCCTATCCAAGAGCATGGGAGATCTTTCCATTTTCTTGCATCTTCTTCAATTTCTCTCTTCAAAGACAAAGTTCTTGTCAAATATGTCTTCCACTTTTTTGGTTAGTGTTATCCTAAAATATTTTAAATTATTTGTGGCTATTGTGAATGGTGATGCTTCTCTGATTTCTTTCTCAGCTCCTTTATCATTTGTACATAGGAGGGCTACTGATTTCTTTGAGTTAATCTTGTATTCTCACACATGACTGATGATGCTTATCAGCTGTAAGAGTTCCCTTGTAAATTTTTTGGAGTCACTTATGTGTATTTTCTCCAAATCGCAAAAGTTTGACTTCTTTCTTTTTAATTTGTATTCCCTTTTCTCCACTTGTCTT
Organism: Bramus lutescens; assembly: GCA_001685075.1. NCBI lineage: Eukaryota > Metazoa > Chordata > Mammalia > Rodentia > Cricetidae > Bramus > Bramus lutescens. The sequence goes on along the minus strand of LOEQ01006606.1, from coordinate 27,336 downwards.
ATTGCTCTAGCTAGAACTTCAAGAACTGTGCTAAAAAGATATTGAGTGAGTGGACAGCTTTGCTTATTCCTGATTTTAGTGAATTGCTTTGAGTTTCTCTTCATTTAATTTGATGTTGGCTGTTGGCTTGCTGTGCATTGCTTTTATTCAAAATAATACATTTTAAAAACAGGGTACATATCTAAACAAAGAATTCTGAACAGAAAAATCTCAAATGGTTGAAAGCAACTTAAGCAAATGTTCAACATCCATAGCCATTCCTTGCATCCCTGATCTCTCCAAGACCTTTATCATGTAGGGGTGTCGAATGCTTTTTCCAGTTTTTGATGAGATGACCACATGTTTTTTCTTTCATTTTATTTATATGGAATATTACACTGATAGATTTTTATGTGTTGAGCCATCCCATAATCTCTGTGACAAAGCTCATTTGATCAATTTGGGTGATTTTTTTGATGTGTTTGTGGATTCAATTTGCCAGTATTTTATTCAGTATTTCTGCATCAATGTTCATGAGGGAGGTTGTTCTGTAATTCTCTTTCTTGGTTGAGTCTTTGTGTGGTTTTGGTATCAGGGTAATTGTAGCCTTATAAAAAGAATTTGACATTGTTTCTTCTTTTCTATATGTGGAACACTTTGAGGAATATAGTTAATATCTCTTCTTTGAAGTTCTGGTAGAATTCTGCAATAAAACCATCCAGTCCTGGGCTTTTTTTTNTTTTTGGTTTTTTGAGACAGGGTTTCTCTGTAGCTTTAAAGCCTGTCCTGAAACTAGCCATTGTAGACCAGGCTGGCCTCGAACTCACAAAGATCCGCATGCCTCTGCCTACCTAATGTTGGGATTAAAGGCATGTGCCACCACTGCCTGTCCTATTGATTTTTTTGTATTGGTTTCTTTGTTTCTATGTTATTGATTTTAGCCCTCAATTGATGATTTCCAGTCATCTACTCCTCCTGGGTGAGTTTTTTTCTTTTTGTTCTAGAGCTTTCAGGTGTTTTTTTTTTTTGTCACTAGTGTGAAATTTCTCCACGTTCTTTATGTAGGCACTTAGTGTCATGAACTTTCCTCTTACCACTGCTTTCATAGTGTTCAATAGGTTTTGGTACATTGTGCCTTCATTTTTGTTTAACTTTAGGAAATATTTAACTTCTTTTTTATTTCTTCTTTGGCATACAAATGATTCAATTGAGAACTATTCAATCTCCATGAGTTAGTAGGCCTTCTGTAATTAATCTTGTTAAATTCTAACTTTAAACCATGGTAATCCAATAAGATACAGTAATCATTCTATTTTTTTATATGTTGAGGTTTACTTTATTTCAGAGTATGTGGTCAGTTATAGAGATGGTTGTGTTGGGTTCTGAAATGAAGTTATATTCTTTTGTGTTTGGATGAAATATTCTGTAGACATCTTTTAAGTCCATTTGTGTCATGACATCTATTTGTTCTCTTTTTTCTCTGTTAAGTTTCTGCCTAGTTTATCTGTCCACTGTGGAGAGCGTATTATTGTAGTCTTCTACTATTACTGTGTGGGGTTTGATGTGCGATTTAAGCTCTGGTAAAGTTTCATTAACATATGTGAGTGCTCTTGTATTGGGGGCATAGATGTTCAAGATTGAGATTTCATCTTGATGAATTTTTCCTGTGAAGAGTATGAAGTGTCCTCCACTCCATCTTTTCTGACTGATTTTTATTCAAAGTCTTTTTTTTTTTTAGATATTAGGATAGCTATACTGGCTTTTTTTTTCTTTGGTCCATTTGGTTGGAGAATCTTCCTACCCCTTTACTCTGAGGTAATTTCTTTGAGGTTGAGATGCATTTCTTGTGTATAAGAGAAGGATGAATCCTTCCTTCTAATTCATTCTCTTATCCTGTGTCTTTTTACAAGTGAATTGAGACCATTGATATTAAGAGATATTAATGACCAGTGATTGTATTTCCTGTTATTTTGGTGGTAGAGTTTGTTATGTTTCCCTTCTTTGGTGTTTGCTGGAGTGAGGTTATCTGTTACTGATTTTTGTGTGTGTGTGTGTGCGTGGGTACAGTTAGCTTCCTAGGGTTGGAGTTTTCCTTCTTAATTCTGTAGGACTCAATTTGTGGTTAGGAATTGTTTAATTACGGTTTGTCATGAAATATCTTGTTTTCTCCATTGACATGACTCAAATCTTTTTGGATATAATAGACTTGGCTTGCATTTATTGTCTCTGAGTGTCCCCAGCACATCTGACTAGGTCCTTTTCATTTCCATGTTTTCCATTGTGAAATAATTCTGACAGATGTAATTCTGATAGAATTTCTGAAAATCACTAACTTTTTATTTTACTTGGCCTTTTTCCTTTTCAGCCTTTAATAGTCTTTCTTTATTCTATATGTTTTGTGTTTCTATTATTATGGCAAGGGTACCTTTTTTTTTTTGGTCCAGTCTATTTGGTGTTCTGTAAGCTTCTTGTACCTCCATAGGGATATCCTTCCTTAGGTTGGGGAAATTTCCTTCTATGATTTTGTTGAATATATTTTCTGTGTCTTTGAGCTGGAGTTCTCCTTCTTTAACCACTATTATTCTTAGGTTTGATCTTTTCATCGTGTCCCAGATTTCCTGGGTGTTTTATGTTAAGAATTTGTTTTATTTAACATTTTCTTAGATGGGTGAATGTATTTCCTCTAGAGTATCTCTACACCTGAGATTATCTCTTTTATCTCTTCTATTCTCTTGGTTATGCTTCCATCTGTAGTTCTCATTCATTTATCCAAATTTTCCATTTCTAAAATTCCCTAGGTTTGTGTTTTCTGTATTGCCTCTATTTCAGTTTTCAAGTCTTGAACTGTTTATTTCACCTCTGTGACTCTTTTTCTTGGTTGAATTGAGTTACTTTTTTTCTTTCAATATTTTGTTTGTCTTTTTCTCCATTTCATGAAGAAAATTTAAAGGACTTCATCATCCTCATAAAATTACATTTAAAAGTGTTTTCTTCTGCTTCTTCTGGTTTAGGATGATCAAGTCTTCCTGTTGTATGACCACGGGGTTCAGGTGCTGCTATGTAACTTTAGGTTGTTGAATTAATTCTCCCATTTTCACCTACCCATCTCTTCCTCAAGTTGATGCTGGCAGTATCTTTGCCCCTTGGTCTAATCCTTGCAGTGGATGTAAGTGTCCTTGGGAGCTGTTCTTGGTCTTCTCTATACTGTCACTGTGTCTCAGGGAGCTGCTGAGTTTTCTCTTAGCTCGCTCTCTTAGTCTGCTCTCTTGGGCTGCTCTCTTGGTCCATGCTGTGCAGTCGTATCTTTTGCATCAGGGTTCCTATGAGGTCACAGATGATAGGATTGTTCAGGGGCAGAGAGGACTTGTATTTTACAAGGTCCGATTGATGGAGTGGGGTTCTGGAACAGCCTACCTGCTGGAAGCTTACTTGCTGGTTTGCTAGAAAAATTGAGGTAGGCAGTGGAGGGGCCCAGGGTTTTGCCCTGGTATGGAGGACCTAGAGAGTGGGGTATCCAGCTGGGTGGGTGATAAGTCAGCTCTTGGTCCTCTCAGTGCAGTAGCAGCCTTTGCTTTAGAGTTCCTCTGAGGTCTTGGGGAATAGGAGGGTTTGGGGTCAGAGTGGAAATTGTAATTTACAGGGTCTGATGGATGGAGTGGGGGTGTTTGAGCAGCCTACCTGCAGGAAACTTGCCTGTTGGCTGGCTAGAGAAGCTAAGGCAGGTAGAGGAGGGGTCCGGGCTTTGCCCTGGTTCAGAGGGCCTAAAGCATGGGATTTCTAGCTGGGTGGGTGATTGCTTACCTCCAAATTCCTGCTTTCAACTTATTCTTTAAACTCTTTTACTTTGTTATTATCTCAAGGATGAATAAGTCACAAATCCTTACCTAAATAAAGTAATTGGTTAGAAATATCATTTATGACTCAATACTATAATTCGATTCAACCAGAAATTTCCTGTGTTATAACATGTTTCTTTTTTTTTCTGAGATCTTTTTGAACATATCATTAATATTGTTACAGTTTTGTGTGTGTGTATGTGTGTGTGTGTGTGTGTGTGTGAGGTTGATGACACAGGCATTGCCTAACATGAGAACAAACTCAATTTTTTAAATTAATTTTAACCCTCACAAAAGTGTCCTTAACAGTTGTTCAAGCAACAGTCACCTAAAAGAAAGAAAGGCCTTTGTTAAAGTGCAAACAACAGAATTCTTTCAATTTCTGAACTTTGAGCTGAATGATAAATCTACTTACATAACTTTCAACATCTTAATGCTTTGACACTTACAATTTCTGTTATTTAAATCTGTATTAGGTTTTTGGAAGACCCATAAAATTATGATGAATACAGTAGAGTATATGATTTTGAAAGATTGTTATCAGCAAATCTGCATCCCTTGCATTCCTGACTTTTTCTCTTTTAAATTGACCCAGGACATCCATAGTTCTTTTAACTTTTTATTTTCTCTAATAGACCATTATCATTTGCATGTCATTTATTGTTTATAAAAAAATCCCTTTTTTAAATAAAAATTCACACCTTTCTTACCAGACTCAAAATTTCCTGTAATCCAACATTATTTCATCTTCAGTAATTACATTTGCAAGCAATATATTTCCAGTAGAAGTCACATACTCACGTTTCAATATAATGATTTTGTAAAGAAACACACAAATACAACATCAGACAAAAATGGCTCCTCAAATTTGAATGTCTCCATTATTTATTGTATCAATTTCTAACATATAATGCATTATATATTTTAATCAATATTTTTCAAATAAATCTCTGTAGTCTGTTAATCAATCTGATTTATGAATGACAAGTCTGATTTAAAAGTTCTTATTGCCATATTATCATTGCTTAAACATATTTTCTAAAACAAGATCAATATAAAATTTGTAAGTGAATTAACCTAATGGAAAATCCTGATTCTAACTTTGAACAAAATGTTTTACACTTACTAAGCTTATGCTGTAAGTATTTTAGCATTAAAACTGCTCTTAGTCCCATATAAAAAATGGTTTAAAATATTATAAATTATTAACATTAGTATTGAATCCAAAGTTAAATAAATTTCAATAAATTTTATCTAATCAATTTTGTATTCTCTTTCAAATAACACATAATGAGTGAAATCATTCCATATATAGAATACTAGTACGGCAATAAAGCCTAAAATAGTAAAAGTGGGAACAAAAATGCAACATTAACAACATACATTATGTTTTTTAAATATCATCATCAATTTCATCTTTTTTATTGCTTGTTTTCTTACACTTAGTAAGAAAGCTTTGTATGCCGGGCATGAGTAGGTATACGTATTCATATCCAGGTATGTGTGTATGACTGTGGATATCCCTAGATATGGACATGCATGTGGAGGATAGACAACAATATTAACTTTTCAACAACATTACATTTTTGGTAATACACACTATTTTGGTTTCCAAGTTTGTTTTTCTGTTAAAGTATATGACAAAGATACTTAAGTACGGAAATATTTATTTGGGCTGAGAGTTCTAGGCTCTAATCTGTTGCAGATCATGATGTGATGATAGTAGGAGCTTGATGGAGTTGAGCATGTTGCATCCACTGTCAGTAAGCAAAGTGATAAACCATGGTTTCAATTCCACTTTTCCTTTTATTTCAGTCTAGGACTCCAGTCTCTGGAATGATGCTATCCACAGTTTATTAACTCTTCTGACATCAGATTATCTGGTGTAGATAATTTCTCTCATGCTCATCAGGAAAATTTTATCTCAGTTTATTCTAGGTCCTGTGAATATGAACATCAAGATTAACCTCCATCATAGAAAACCAAGTCATTTTGCAAGCAGTTTAGGAGGGGGGATTTTCTCTAGGCCTAGGATAAGTTTGTAAAATGTAAATTGTGTCATGTGCTTGGTTACCAGAAATATTGGTTCGTCATATACAATCCTGAAAATAAAATAACCTAAGATGAAATATTCGGATTTCTGTTACTCAGTTAACAGATTGCTTTCCCCACTTCACAAGTTCTGAATTAAATCCTCACACCACATTGTAGGGCCATTTTATACAGGTCCATATTTTTCATTATATAGTAGCCAGACTTTCAGGAAATAGTTCGCACCTGGCCACACAGAAGGTGGTCACCTAGCCTTTCCAGACAAAATTACAACACCCTAAACAAAGGGGCAGGATATGCTAATGTCGCTCTGCTCCTTTATTGTAATTTGGGAGGTCTGCCTGGGAAAGAGGTGTCAATTTAGTCTATGTCACAGAGCAGACATAGATAGAAGACATGACAAAATGGGCATAGAAAGGTATGGATTTTACCTTAGTCATTTGCCTGACTACCTAGGAAACAGAAAGTGAATGACAATAAATAAACTGGGCATAGTGACACATGCCTGTAATCACTGCCTTAGATATGGGGAAGCAAAAAAGACAGATGTTCAGGGTTATTTTCAGGTACATGTTCAGGTTTGAAATAAGTCTCGGTTCCATGAGGCCTTGTCTCAGAAAAGAAAAAAGAATCCACATGTTCTCTGAAATTATTAATTGCAATAGTGGGAAATGGGAGTGTGCAGACTGCTCTTTAGTGTTGTATATGATCAGTCCCTTTGTAAGTTAGTTTTTAATGTGAGTTTCCAATAAAATTTCAGAATCCTTTTCGGGATAATGAAAGTACTATGATAATTTTCTGATATTTCTATATATCACAGGGAATAAGAGTGATGAATTATTCAGGCATAAGACACACATTTTTGTACTTGTATCCCATGATGGTTGCATATGAAAATTAGGTACATTCACTAAGCTTTAGTTTTTTTATCTGTAAAATCTGTATAAAAACAACTCTCTAATTGCTGTGAAGAGATACCATGTGCACAGGGGAATCATATAAAAGAGAATGTTTAATTGGGTGTTCGCTTACAGCTTAAGATGGTTAGTCTATCAACATAGTATGGAAGTTGATAGCACATAGCCACACAAGGGTCTGGAGTTGCAACATTTACATTCTGCGGGGGGGTGGGGAAAGGCAGCAGGGAGAAAGACTGGGCTTGGTATGGGGTCTTGAAATCTCAAAGCTGACCTCTAAAGCACACTTTTTCTAACAAAACAATACCTCTTAAACTTTCTAATGCTGGTCAACAGTTTTAACCCCTGATTACTAAGGATTCTAATTCATGTGCCTTTCTTTCTTAAACCATGGCACTCATACACAAATCTTTTTATTTATGGATTATTTCAATGACGTTATCTCTGTAATGTCTCTGTATTTTTGTGTTTTCTTTTTTTTTATACCAAAATAAGATTAATAAAATAGTGCACTCACTCAAAGCTAATAAGATTAATCTATTATTGCCTTTCAGGTCTGAATTCATTTGGTATGGTGAAAATGATCATTACATATTGATCAAACACTAAGTCTTATTTTAATCATTGGCCAAGTCATGTACTATTCTTATGATGAATTATTTTGCACTATTATTTGAAAGCGTTGTAATGACACTACAAAATATATTAAATGGTAATATTATAACATTGCTCGCAATTGTCAAGTTATGTGCCAGTTCATGAAATATATTTCTGAAAAGAAACACATTAAACCACTATATATATGTATATATATATATATATACATGCATACATATATTGTATACATATGTATACTGTTTTGATGGTTCTTTATATTTTTAATACTTTCTTGGTAAAGAAATGTGACTAAATTTTACAGTAAATAGAAGATTTATGGCTTCAAGTAAGAAGTGACTTAGTAGATAAATTTTATTGATCAATGGAAAATAAAAACTATAAATAAATTATGATGTTGATATGTATATTTTATACTATGAATATGGTCATCGATTTAAATAAATTAAGTATAAAAGTCATTTTATGACATAGTAAGGTTCTATTACTTACCTTTTTGGCAAGATAAAATTAATAATGAATAAAAAAGACAAAAACAAACAAAAATATCCATGAATCAATAAACCAGTGTTAGAGTCAATACACATACCCAGGCAGTTAAGATAGCTTTTTCCTGTCTTCTTGCATGTGGAGGTAAAGGCAGGAAATTTAGTTTGAGGCTGGGTTCATGAAGTCTGTGTCAGAAGAAATTATTTTTAGAGATTAAATTATGATACTCTGTCTCTAAGAAAATAAACCTATAGAATAGCATCAAGTATTTGATACATATATTACAATTTTGCTAATAAATTAAAGTCCAGTTCATGATATTTTAACCTTCAGAGCTTAGTCTGCTAAAATGCAATCATAAACAGGTTTGTAAATACATTCACACATCTGCTGTGTAACCATGATGATTAATCTCCATGACTTTCTAAATGCCCTTTATAAATAATTTAAATGAAGGGCTTACTTGGACTACACAGAAGTTATGTGTTTGTTAATTAAGCCTGACTCCATTTATAGAAGTTAATTTAGAAGTTAACTTTTGCTACATAGATTACAACAATCAAGGCATTTAGAAACTGAAGGGTGTCGCTTTATACTTATAAGGAAAATATGAAAATAAAATTTGAATTCTCCAATGTAATCAACCATCTAGACAATTTGAATAGAGATTTATAAAGACCTCTGTTAAATATACTGTTTTTAATTGATCTAATTAAATTTATAAGGATCTTATGTCATGAAATTCTGAGAAAATTTTCGACAATTCTTGCCAAAGCATAGTGAAACAACCTGGTTTCTATTGTTTTAAGGAAAACTTTATTTTTAATTAATGCTGCAGGATCCAAGAGGAACAAGTATCCTTTGTTAAGTAATTAACACTTAACCTGGAGTCTAACTCAGTACGTATTTCCTCCAGAGAGACACACACCATTACACACACACACACACACACACACACACACACACAAACACACAACACTTGCTTTTCAATACTCTCAGGATTGAGGAGACTTTATGTATACAATTATAGTTTCATAACTCTTTCTGTATTAGGTGGCATCATGTCTTCACATTATTAGGAGCATTTTAATTTAGAATAGAATTCTCTTTATATATTTTATTTGTGAACATATGGAGTAAGAGGGATATTGATAAAGAATAGATTTTTAGGGTCTTTACCCTCAAAAGTGCTAAAATATGTGACACATTGATGTATTTAATATATTTTTAAAATTAAATCAATGTGTGTTTCCTTGAGTTCATGCATGTAAAGAAAAATATTAATGAAAATGTAAAATTTACACTGTGTAGCTAGCATGCATTGCATATCACATAGGTATTCCTTTCTCCTACATACACATCACTTAATATTCAAGAATCACCTTTTTATCATCTTCCCTTCTTTATGCTCCACAGGAAAAGAATTATAAATAATACTGTCATTTTTAATAAATGAAGATTAAAAATACCCCCAAGAAAATATTGCTGAATAGTTCTTAAATATGTGTTTTATTGGTTTATTTTATATGCATTTGGGTGGACATGAGTATCTGTATATAACATGTGAGGTGCTGGCAGAGGCCACAGGGGATGTCAGATCCCCTGAAACTGTAGTTACTGGCAGGTATAAGTTGTCTTTTATGTAAATGGGGATCTGTACCCAGATCTATTAAGAGTAACAAGTGCTTTCAACAACCGATTCATCTCTTCAGGCTTAGAATACTGAGAATTTTCTCCACTATGAAAGTGAAGAGGTAGATATATTTATTCTGACTGAAAATGATACAATCTATACTTGTATTAAATATATAATGATATTACCTAAGTACATGCCATTTTTATGTGTCAATCAAAACAGCTTACTCTGATTAAAAAATGAATGATAAAAAGTTCCATACTGGTTAATTATTCAAATGATATTTTAAAAAATCCTAAGACAGAGTAGTATTATGCCACTCACTAAACATTATTTTCTTATAAGAATCTAGGAATATAAACAGTTAATAATACTTGCAAGAAACAAAGAATAAGCAACTTATTAACTGCAAAATTCTAGTGGGCTACGTATTCTCAAGACAGACACCTTTAGCTCTTGATAATTCTACTTCAAGTTAAAACTGAAATTTTGACTTCAACTGTTCAAGTAGGCAGTCATGGACTATAGAGTTAGGCATATTGCTATTCAGAAAGACCTGGCATCATTTCTTTTAATCCTCTAACAAGAAAAATACAACCACTAAGATAATGTTTCTAAACATGAACTTATATTTTATTATTTATTGTTTGTTTGTTTGTGTTGTTTTGTTTTTTTGAGGCAAGGTTTTTCTGTAGCTTTGGAGCCTGTCCTAGAACTCACTCTGTAGACCAAGCTGGCCTCGAATTCACATAGATCTACCTACCTCTTCCTCCTGAGTGCTGGGATTAACAGTGTGTGCCTCCACTGCCCAACATATTTCATATCTTAATGTCAAGAGTTTTGCTTTCTAGAGAGTTCAATTTACTTTAAAATTATATATTATAAAATTTTGCATTGGCATTATCAATTTTATTAAATGCACAAAGAACCAAGAAGCAGAAAAACTCTGAAACCATTTGGCTCTGTCTTTGTCTAGGTCTGCTTGTGTTACTTATACTATAAAATGTTGAAATAACTATTATTATTGCTACTATGATCAAATACCTGACAAGAAACAACTTAGGGCAGAAAGGCATGTTTTAGGGAGCAGTCTCTTATAATAAAGCAGTCATAAGAGGAGAATCTTGAGGTGATAGGAAGATTGAGTCTACAATTAGAAAGTTGTGCACAAACAGGAAGTGGGGCTAAGCGGTAAAACTGTGAAATCTGTTCTTAGTGGCCCACATCTTCCAGCATGCCATCACATAATCTTCCCATTCAGGAACAAATAAATGCACAGGACTAAAGAAAAGTTTTTTATTTTTAATTATTTATTAAAATTTCCACTTCCTCCCTTCCTCCCATTTCCCTCCCCTCCCCCTCCCTCTCCCCCTCCCTCTCCAGTCCAATGAGCACTCAGGGTTCCCTTCCCTCTGGGAAGTCCAAGGTCTTTCCTCCTCCATCCAGGTCCAGGAAGGTGAGCATCCAAACATACTAGGCTCCCACAAAGCAGTAGAATCAACCCCAGTGCCATTATCATTGGCTTCTCAGTCAGCCCCCATTGTCAGCCACATTTAGAYAGTCCAGTTTGATCACATGCACATTTTTATTGAAACCATGAAACCACATCATTTCACGCTGTACCCAATAGATTAACGGCCATCTTGGGAGGCAAAGCAGGTTCATCTCAACTAGCAAAGACCTCATAATCTTTAGTAGTCCAATGGCTATTCATAGTTCCAAAGTCTCTTCTGATCCTCAAGATCATCTTCCTAACTGTGAATCATTCCTTATAACCAAACCAAGCAAACAAACCAAAACAAACAAAGGCTTCCTCCAGAAGCCTCCCTTTAAGTTGAGAGCTATAATTAGTAAACCATGGAGCCTTGATATATAGGTTGATCTTTAGAGATAAAGGTTTTTTATCATTTTTTTTCTTGATTTTTATTGAGCTCTACATTTTTCTCTCTACTCCCCTCCCTGCCTCTCCCCTCCCCCCATCAACCTTGCCCTAAGGTCCCCCCAGTTTACTCTCGAGATCTTTCTTTTTTAGAGGCAAAGTTTTATGTAAGATCTCAATGTAGTGTCTAGTTGTACAAAAATGAAACCCATCAAATATAATTTTAGAGTTACTAAGTTGACTAAATAATGCAATTCTTTTGAGAATATTAACTTTCATGCATCACCTACTTCTACATAAAGATGTATCATGCAGTTGATACAAGGGTGACTAATCAAACTCTAATATTTTAGTCTGCCACACACCTGGTTGACACTGTACAACTTAATTAACTTTGGGAGATCAGGGAAGTCTTTTAAAAATAAGGATAAGCATAAATACATCTATGAGTTACTATGAGTCAAGGAGTTTTATGTAAAGCTGTTAGCCTATATGAATGACTTTGCATTCCATATAAACACTAGCTGAGTTGTATTATTATGGAATTTAGATGGAAAAATGGACTTAACCATAAAGTCACTTGAAACTGTTAGAAGTGGGAGGCCTGCCTCTCACCTAGGAAACCTGATTTTAGAACACTTAGAACCACATATGTGCATTCTCTCTGTGTGTTTACCTTGCACAAATATATGATGGCATGGCATCAATTGAGAGAATTGTGGAGAAAAATGTCTTTNTATATTCAGGTAAAAGTCCTGAATGATAGTGCTCCATGAATCTTAAACAAGGGCAAGGTTCTATGACAAGAACTGGAAGATACGGTTAATGCATGCTATATTGCACAATGGAAAATATTTCTGATTTATCTTACACTGCTAAGAGATAATATGACTTACTGCAACCATCCGAAACTTTCATTCAGTTGTCAGAGTTTAATCTAGTCTACAGTGTGACAGAAACTTATAGTGATATTTGATATCTGGGCAGAAATGAGAACTGACAAGTTTTGAAGAAAAGAGAAACAACGTTTTTTATGATTTTTTCTGTGCCCAAATTAAGCCACATATGGATACTATGACTTGGAGAGATTGGCATAATTAAATTGATCATCAAAAATGTCATCCTATGTAGAAAATTGGAATTCACTCCTTTTACAGTGGTAGAAATCAAATGATGTAACACATAGTATATTAGTTTGAAAAAGAATAATAGATTAATTATTTGAGTAATTAGTGATTAATATTTCCAATTCCAGTTTAAATAAGTGGTTTATACTTTGCACATGTAGGCCTTTATAATTCTATCATTGTGAGATAAAATTACCCGTGGAAAGTTTCTTGAATAAAACCTATAGTTTGTGAACATAAAAAAAAGAATAAAGTATAGTCCCCTGAGAGATATTAATTTGTATTTGACAGGCTGAAATGTATTTTTAATCATATGGGTGGAATATAATTATTAATTATTCATGATTAGGAGAAATGAGTCACTCAGTATTATATAGTAATCATGTTCAAAGTGAATAAGTATATTGTCATCATGGCAGTAAATACTCTCTTAATATAGTTTTTATTTTTACCTTCTTTGGTGATGGGCTCATATAATTTCAACTCTTGAGCTTAGGATATTCAGCACAACATTTAACTTTGAGACAACCCTAGTCTTTTTGTTTTATAATTTGTTTTAGACAATGTTTATAAACAAGTACAAAATTATTAAAATATAGCACTGAGAAGATGGTTTGGTCCAAAAGTGCTTGCTATGCATGTACAGTTCAAGTTTGATTCCTGAAGCCAGGTATAAAAACTGCCTGTGAGTGCAGACAATCCCAGTGCCTCAGAAGCAGAAATAGGTGGCTTTGTGGGATTCACTACCAGTCAGCATAGCACAGTCATCAAGCTCCATGTTTAGTGAGAATTCTTATGACCAAACAAACAAACAAAAGAGGACTCATTGACGGCAAACTGAGGAATGACATACCAATTTGTGCTTTGTTATCTGCAAATAAATGCACACTGGTCCACATGTTCCTGCACACAAATATGAATGCACCGTCTCACATGTGTATGTGAAAAAGCACAATACACATATATATCCACACATAAAGAGTTGTAATGATTGAACATGTTACATATCAGTCAAACACAGGCCTTCAAATCTGTATATAGGTTCAAATCAATCAGCATCAGAGATTTCACAATGTATGAATTTTAGAGGATCGAAGAGGTATAATACATTCTACAAGTACTGTGATGTCAAATATATTTTCAAAGAGGAAAACACGTCTGATTTGTCATAAAACTACATAAATTTAATAAACAAAATCATAAACTTTATAATGAATACCATAACATTCAGAATCCTGTTGTTCAAAGGGGAATCTCAGCTCCAGCTGAAAGATGTTACTCAAGTAAGAGCCCCATTTAGTTTTTATGTCTAGAGGTAGACAAAGAAAGAGGAATAATGGTCAGCTTATTTTAAATATGTGAGTTACTTGTTTTAAAATAAAGTATTTTTAGATACTACAAACATCGTTTCTGACACATTCAGTTTATTTAAACTTAATATATGCAAACAACATTCTGAAATGCAAACAAAGAATGCAACGAAATATTTCATATAAAAATAGATGCTATAAGATTGCTAGGAAGAAAAAACTTTTGCGGTTTCTGCAGCATATGCTTAGTTACCCGCGGCATGGAGTGGGAGGGGGCTAGTTTATCCCATTTACAATGTGTTCTTGTTTTAAGCATTATAATAAATCCCAGAAAAGATAAAGCATTTTAAATAATTCCCATTTTTCATCCCAAATTCAGAAGAGCAGGTAAATGCAGCTCTGCTATAAGCTATCAGATTTTATTTCTGCTAGTTTATTTCTTTTTAAGATTTTATCAATTTATAGATTTATTTTAAAAATTCTTCTAAAACATTTTACAGTCTGCTTATCATGAAACATTGTGTTACATATTAAGATTTGTCTGTGAAGACATTTAAAGGTAGAACGAAATATCCAGCACCCAATACCTATTGTCAAAACCGTTTTTACTGCAAGAATGATCAGAAAAACTTGTAGATGGTCATTGTACCATAGCTAAAGTTTACAAGAGAGAGGAAGAAGCTTCCATTGACATAGTTGTGATGGGCTTAATTTCCTTAACCTTTCCTGTTGGGCTATCTGTTTATTTCGAAGCAGAGTCCCAGGTACTTCACAATGGCCTTGAACTGCTTTCTCACTATGTACCTCTAGCTGAAAGTAGCCTGAAGCTGTTATTCAGCTGCATCTACATTGAAAGTGCTAGAAGTGCAGACATGGGTTACTTTTGATTATTCAATGTTTTTTTGAGGTGTTACTATTACTAATAATAATGTTTACTTTTGAAAAATGTCATGAAGTGTTGTAATTGTCTTACTATCACAACAAGTTACATAGCATAATATATAATAACAAATATTTTAAAGATTAATTGAAGACTGACTTCTACATCTTGGAAATATCGAGTCAGTGACATCTCAATAATACATATATATTATATGTTGGTAATATATATTTTTCTTATTCATTGAATAAAAAGTAGTGCAAGTATACATTGTTAATAATAATGGATGGGTATATGCATGCACAGTAAGCACTATTATTACATGATCAAGATTAAAGAGAACTTAACCTTCCCTCACCAAAACATGCAATTTGGTTACATTATGATTGATTCAATATAAGTATAAAGATAGAAGTGTGAAAGAAAGCCATGATGCTTCTTAATACTATAACTGTATACACTTTCATTTTAAAAGACAAGTAGGACATCATATACTATAATAGCTACAAAAGAGAGAGACAGAGACATTGCCATCATTAATTCTGTTTTTCAACTTCCCTTGAAATAGAATCAACCATAATGGAAGCCATTGAATACTCCAATGGGGTGCTTTTATTGATCAGCCTTTGAAGAGAATAGGAAAGACACATTTTAAATGTAGGCAGTACCTTTATGTTTCAGTCATAATAAAAGAACATGAAGGGAAGAAGCTGTCTTCTTTTGCTCACTTGCTTTTACTTTCTCTCAGAAGTTCACCTATCATTTTTAGTGATGTTCCTCAGATGATATTGGAACCATTCTCTTCTGACTTCCAATGTAGACTGGAAACTGGAAGCTTTCCATTCCATGAATCTTCACAGTGTACTGTACCAGTTTAGAGAAAAGCTGAGGCATCAAGTCTTATGGACGTAGAAACTAAAAGACGCTCAAGCATTCCAAAGTGATGCAGCCATTATTGAATAGCCAGATTATCATATCTTTTATGCCAACCTAATTAAACTGCTTTTAACACACACACACAAACTCACACAAATTATCTTGTTTTGTGTCTATAAAGACTCCTTAGAAAATAATCACTATGAAAATAAGGAATCAAGAAATGTATCTAAGGATAATTTTTGTTTAGTAATGCAATTTCCATACTCATCCATAGCTTTTCTTCCATTTATGCCAGAAATTTTAAGCCTTGGAATATAATGTAACTACCTATTAAATTCTTAGAAATATATAGTTCAGGCATTCTGAAAATTGAATAGTGTGACTATTTTTATTAACCTCTTTCAGATTAACATCTGCCAAAGGCATCTTTTATTATAAGGACAGTTCTCTACTAAAATTTTTTAGATCATTTTTTTCAAACCAAGTACATTGTACTCTCTAACTCCAACATCCAATAACATTATCCCAACATAATACACTCTAATTGATTATATTTCCATTTTATATACATAAATTCTTCAGCTAAAGGAATGTACTTGTCATTTTTAAAATATATGTACTTTTGTCGTCTTCATACATACAGTATGCTTGGAGCTACAATAAAATGCAATACAGCTCTACATTAGACTCTCATTTGCTGTGAATTCTTCCTGTTAAGTATGTAAATAGAAGTATTAGCTGATTTTCCAGAAATACACTACTTGAATTCTTCAAAACACGTGAAGAATGTATGTGTCTCCCACAAAAATATGCTAAGGTGATGGCATACTTATCTACAAGGGATACTTCACTTAAATTTAAATAAACCTATGTAGAAGAAAATATGACACACATGAGACCAGTACTGAGAAGTAAGGAATCACTGGAAAATACATAAAATTAAAGAAATAATTAAAACAAGACTGGACTAATGAGTGAGCCGTTCAAAGCACTTATTGTTTCAATAACTCTGAATGATTCCCAGCAGCAACATGACAGGTCACAACCATCCATAAATCCATTTCCAATGGGTCTGACACTGTCTTTGTCCTATCATACCCAAGGAATGCATGTAGTAAACAAATATTCATTGGATTCAACACTCATACATCTTAAAGTAAATAATTCTCAACATTAAAAACAAGTGCTATTTGTCAATGTTTGCTCTTGTACAAAAGTGAAATTAAGATGATTCTTCCTGATTTAGTGATTTGAATACAAGATGTAGTGAAAGGATACAAGAGAAGAAAGGCAAAAAGGATCCTAATTTTTTAATTAAAATAAATATATGTGAATATGGTATTACTCACACATAAGTGGATTCTAGCCACAAATGAAGGACATTGAGCCTATAATTCGTGATCCTAGAGAAGCTAAATAAGAAGGTGAACCCAAAG
>LOEQ01006605.1:56392-72905 GCA_001685075.1 Bramus lutescens | reverse complement strand
TTGGATGCTCACCTTCCTAGACCTGGATGGAGCGGGGAGGACCTTGGACTTCCCACAAGGCAGGGAACCCTGACTGCTCTTTGGTCTGGAGAGGGAGGGGGAGGGGAATGTGAGGAGGGGAGGAGGTGGAAATTCTTAATAAATATAAATTTAAAAATTTAAAAATAAAAACTTCAATAAAAAACAATGGGTGTGTTACTTTTTCCACTCTGAAAAAAAAAGTTGGTAGAGAAAACAAGTAATTACTATTGGTGTCAATTCAATGTGATTTTTACCAAAGATAAATTATTCATGTACCAACGAAATCCAGCATGCAACAGTTTGTGGAGCCACACAGAACAACGTCTGAATTCATGGCTATCAATCAACACCTTTCCAATCATCCAGATATTAATCATTACTAGTGTTGACCTGTTATAGAAGGACAAAGCAGAGCACATATCACTAACAAGTATGTCCAGGTAATCTACAACAGAAATAGATTATTTCTGTTTGTGGTTCCTGTCAGTCACCCTGGGGTATGTGGTGATAATGAGGGTACTACTCTGCTTGCACCACAGCGGTGAACTAGAGTTACTTGAGTCAAAAGTTACCAGTATAATGGCATAGGTGTCCAGCACATGGATGTGTCTTCCCTGTTGACCGGCCACCTGGGGTCTGTGTGGAAATGTAGTTTTTTAAGCTTGCAAATAAATATTAGCAGGCTTTGTTCTAATACGAAACCTGTCCCAACCATGACCTTAGGTGGTGAATATAAGATATGGTGACGGCTCGCTTTGCTGATCTCAAAACGAAAATAGGATTCTATTAAATCAAATACAAATATGTTGAGTCCCTTCATAGATTATTTTGTTATCAGAAATCTTTTACTCTACAATCCCTTGAAGTCATCCTATTTTTCGATAAATGATGGTGCCCCTCGTTGACCAAATGCCTGTATGGCATTCTCCGAGAAAAATCTGAATGAATAGCTCTCTTGGTAAATGACAAAGTGTGAGTGTTAGGATTCAGGCATCTGCACTGTCCTGCCCTTAGTGTCTTGGTACATCCTCAGCTGCAGCCTCTAAGAGCAGCTCCTGTGCACATTTGCTATGTTCCCTTATAAAAGGTGGCCTTGCCCACCTCCCGTCTCTTTCTCACTCTCTCCCCCCTTCCATCACTCTTGTCCCCAGAGACCAGTCTCTATCCCCCAAGCCCTTTCTACTCCCTTATCTGCTTCTTGTCTCTCTTCTTCCAATGTTGTATGGCGTGACTGCTCTTCGTGGCATTTTTAATTACAAAATTGGCTCCCTGACTGAGAAGGCTCTCTTGGTGCTTCCTCCTGCATGCCGGCAGTCTGAATCACACTGGGACCCTGGTCCGTATACAACAGCCTCGCTTCTCCAACTAACAGATCGCTGGGCCCCTCCATCCAACCCCAGTGTGATTGATGAGTCTCTTCTCCACCTCTGGCCATTTCCCACGAGTGGGGACTGGTCTCTCAAATGTGGTTTCTTGACTTTTGGCTTCATTAAGCCCTGGTACCAGGCAACCATGGCTCTCTGGGGCTTGAAGTCCTTGGGCCCTACTTTATGTTTGATGAATCACTGAGCAGCCTGTGCCTTCTGGAAATCGACCCTCTCTGAATTACTGGGATGCTAGGAATTGCAGACCTTTGGGTCTCACTTATCTGTCTCATAAGAACTTTGGCATCATTTATACCTCCAACTCTTACACTAAGTGCCTGAGCTAAGGGTTTCTAAACTCGTCTGCCTGTGCTGTCAGATCTGGCCCAAATATCCCTTAGATATTGCATTCTGATCCACTCTCTTCCACCTGCAACAAATCTACATTCTCGTTCACTGTTGGATTTGCCTTCCATTCAGTACTGGCCATTAGGTCTCTAGCAGGATTATCCACTTCTGATCATTCCCCTGGATGTGAGACTTTCTTTCTTGAGCACAGTCTTCTCCTTGCCTTCTGGTTTCTCTCGAAGTCCTGGTACAAGGTGACTGTGTCTCTCTCAGGCTCAGTGCTCTTGGCCCCTGTCTTGCAAGACGAGAATGGAAACAGCTTGTGCCCACTCAGTCTGATCCTTCCTGGATCCCTGAGATGCCATTGTATTCAAACCTTTGGATCTTCTATTCTACCTTACTCATTGTTCTCACTCAATCTTCCTCTGCCTCATCCTTGTGAACTGTCATACACCTCCTTGCTGCCATTGGGATGTCTTTTGGAGATGCACTGATCATGTCTACTACATCAAATCTGGCTTCATTAGTCCTTGGATGGGACAGTCAGGGAACAGAGAAAGAATTCTCCACTGTCTTTGTTTTGTATTGCTTCAAAACCCACTTTCTACTGTTTTGGGAACTCCTGTGGAAGTGGATGCTTTCCTTCCCGACCCTTCTCCTTGTTCTCCTGTCTTTAACAACCATACCCTGCTTCCTTAATTTCTTTTCTATGTATCTCCAATGATACATTCAAAAATCTCTGATCAAACAACTAATCAGCTATTGTTACAGGACTATCAACTGTTAACCACAGAGCTGGAGGCACAAGACTACCAAACATGTCCAGGTGATGAGAACAAGCAGCATCCCAGAGATAATCATGAAACCCAGATTCAGGGAAAAAATAAAAGATACTAACTCTCTAATGACTGCCCTCCTCAGTCATCAGCCACCTGTGTTTCCTGGTATATTGGATAGAAGGAGAAGGAGGGTGATGCTGTGGTGATGAGAAAGGATCAGGTGCCCTAAGATTCAGGCAGTCAGCTTGGATCCACCTAGAACAGCATTTTTCCAAATCCAAGTGTTGCCTGTTGGTTCCACAGAGCCTAGACAGTGAAGTAAAACAGCCAGATACCCCAGGACGTGGCTAACACCCCAGCTTTTTTCAGGTCACCCGAAGATTGTGATGCCCCCAGGTCAGCACGAAGCAGTTTCAAGAACACGACATCCTCATCCCTGCCTCACCTGCCACCCCTTTCTAACTCCTTACATTTTTATCATAAACAAAAGGAAGAAACGTTAGTATTCAGGCATCCGCACTGGTCAGCCCTTGGGGTCCTGACAGGATACATCTTCAGCTGCAACCACTAAGAGCAGGCTATGCACATTTGCTACATTCCCTTTTAAAAGGTAGATGTTGCCCACCTCCTGTCTCTTTCTCCCTCTCTCTTCCTCTCTCTCGCCCTCTCTCTTCTGCCACTCTTGTCCCCAGGAAGCAGTCTCCACTCCTCTTCCGATAGACCTCCTGTGTAAGTCCTCTTGTATCATCTGACAATTCTTCACAGCATTTTTCAAATGACAATGAGTTTTACTGGGGAGGCTAGGGAGGTAGTTCTATGAATAAATGGCTTGCTGTGTAAACACAAGGATATGTGTTTGAGTCTTATTCAGGCTAGTTTTATGTCTACTTGGAAGAACTTGGAAGTCATGTGGGAACCTCAATAGAGAAAATGCCCCTAGCAGACTGGCCTGTAAGGAAGACTGTAGTGAATTTCATAATTAGTGATTGATGTGGAAGGACCCAGGCCTTTCTGATAGGCGCCACCCTTTGAATGGTGGCTCTGGGGCATAAAAGAAAGCAGGCTGAGCAAGCTATGAAGAGCAAGCCAATGAACAGTNAGCTGCGTCAGCTCCTGCCTTGATTTCCTTAGATGATGGAGTGCAGTGCGAAAGTGTAAGCAAAATAAATCTCTTTATTCTTAATTAATTATTTATTAAATTAATTAAATTAATAAATCATGGTCAAGGTGTTTTATAACAACAGCAATAGAAACCCTACGACGGCTCTCCTGCAGCCACATAAAAAACGGGGGTTTCAGGGCACACTTGGTGTCTTCAGTGCTGGTTTCTGCGTTCACCTGTAAGAAAGGCAAGAGCACACACACACACACACACACACACACACACACACATTTCCATGGATGTTTAAATATCTTAGCGGAATTATAACAATTCAGATAAAAGAAAATGCCGGCACTGCTTTGCATTTAAACAGCTGCCTCTCACCATCAAAATTTCAAATGATTTTGCGCAAAACTGTTCTTTGTTTTGTGCAAAAACAAACATTTGCACAAATGTGTGCACAACTTTTATGGAATTACATGCGGAAGTACATTAATAAAATATCAGAACAAATTGGATTATGAGACTGTATTTAATTAAAATTTTCTAATACAGCCATATTCGTTAAGTTATTTTTTACCCTTTAGGGTATAATTCCCTCCTGATCCATTCCACTTACTAATTTAGGAAAGTTATTGAAGATGAAATAGCTCTGTTTCTGTATCATGTTGGAATAAAGTGGTACTAATTATTCAGTTTAACAGCAAACGCTGTAGAGGATCTAAACGTTTGAACAATTCCTCATCAAAGCATTTTCAGATCAAATAAATCATGAATAAACACTCATACCAGCTATTGACATTAGTTATTCCTGGTGACTCATGATGGACTAGCAAGTGCATACCTGCAATCAGCTTCACTTACTAGATGCGCTGTGGGCATCTAGTAAGTGCTCTAGGAGTGGAGAGCCACGGTCACATGCGCATTCCATTTTGAACAAATACATACCATACCTACTTAAACACAGTAGTAAAGGGAACTTATCTCAGCATTCAAAGGGGTAGGAGCAGAGTCTCTTCTAGGTGAGAAAGAAACAATTGTGTACTTATCTGTACACAAGGAATCTAGCCACATTGAAACGGGAAGAAAGGGCTTCAGTAGTTTGAAGATTTTTTTTTTCCTGGATCTTAAAAAAATATATATAGGAAGAAAAGCCACTCTAAAAAATAAAATGCATTCACATCTGTTCATTCCGCTTCTTCATTCAATAAATTTGAAGGTTTGTTGAATGCTGTAGTGGGTTCCTAGGGCGCCGTAACAAACACCAAAACCTGTCGCTTCGTGTGGAAGTGCGCTGTCTTGAGACTCTGAAGGCTCAAAGGTGGAAATCGAGATACTGTTAGGGGTGAAGCTTCCTAAGAGGCGTAAGGAAGAATACAACCTACGTTGCTCTGGCAATCAGTAGCACCAGGTGCATCTTGATGCTAGATCTCTAAGTTGTCTTTCTTCTGTTTGCATGCATCTCTAACTCAAAATTTCTCCTTTTAATTTTGATATCCATCCTAATGGGCTGGAAAAATGCAGCTCACATATCTGAATAAGTGGTCACCAGTGAGTGGAAGTGCTTGGGAAAGATTAGGAGGCGTAGCCTTGGAGAAGCATCATCGGGGGAGGGCTAGAGGTCATGAGACTCCCAGTCTCACTCTCTTTCCGCCATGTTTGTGGCTAAGATGTAAGCTCTCAGCTACTGCCCCAAAGTCGTGCCTGCCTGCCTGCCTGCAGCCATGTTCCCCACCATGATGATTATGGACTAAGCCTCTGAAACTCAAATCAAACTCCCAATTAAATGCTTTCTTCTACAAGTTTCCCTTGACTGAGCTGTGTCTTCTCAGCAAAATAACAGTTGCTAAGATAGGAACACCTTAACGACCTCAGTTTAATTTGATCACCTCTATGGAAACCTTTTATCCCCCAAAGAATTCATGTTTTTGGTTGCTAAGGGTTAGAACTTCAAAGTGATTTTTTGAGGGTAACATATTCAACCACAAAACCCGTTCACCCATTGCCAGCATCCATGCAAAGCATTTACAGATGGTGAAGGCACTGTTTCTACCTCTATATGCTGAATGATGGAGCAGACATAGTAATCAGAAACAAAAATGAATTTTTAAAACTTGGACAGATTGATTGTGACTCCTATGGCTGAGACTGTATCAGCATTTTCCAGGTAATGCTCATGGCAATTACAGAATTGCTCACATTCAGCTCCTTAGGGAGATTACATTTGACTTGATCTTGGATAGAAGACTTACAGTTCTTCTTCTGTTCGAAGCCTTTCACTTCCTACCGGGCTCCTTTGAGTGGCAGAGTAGGAGTCAAATGGTAGTTTCTTGCATTCATAGCACACAACACCCCCAAAGATATAATTATTACCTGCCCAAGTGTGGGAACCATCCTGAACAGACAGTTCTGAGACAAACCATTAAGAAATCCCATAGAAGAATACTATAGATTCCTGAACCAGTTTTTGGTGTGTGTGTGTGTGCATGTTTGGGGCAGGGAGCAACTCAATGATTCATTCTTGGCTGCTTTTCCTTTCTTCTCTGTTTTTATCATCCAGTCCTATCATCCTGGTCCCCCGATTCTCAGTCACAAACAAAATCCTTGTCCAAAAGCCTTGGTGTCTGGCTTTCATAGAACTAAGAGGAGAGTATCAGATTTTTGTCTTTCTGGTTCTAGAGGTGAAAAAAGCTGATGAGTAAGCAACTTCTCAAAGCTGTGGGTGTTTACCAGGGCCACAATCAGAACCCAAGTCCCTTAGTTTCCTAAGGAGCAAATTCTCCACAAAATGGGTGATTCAATCTAAAAGCTCCCACCCCTCATTTTCCGACACAAGTACCTCCAGGAAGCCTGAGTGAGGAACAGCATTTCCTTACCATTCCCACTCCTTACCATCACTTCAGGCACAACACACTGGCAGCACAGTTCCCTGCCAGCAAGATGGGATGGTTTCCTCCACAAAGCTTCAGAACAATGTTAACGGTAGTCTTGCAAAAAAAAAAAAAAGACTTGCTGAAAACCAAGTCACAGAAGTAAATAGAAATATTCTGTCTCTTAGGGACTGCCCCTACTATGGAAATAAAGATAAAACAGAAGCAAGAATTGCGATTAAGTGAAATGAAATCAAACTGTAATAAAAGAGCAGAGGTGTAGAGACACATAATTCAAAAGTAAGCAGGCTTGAACTGCCTCTATCAACACTCAGTTAAAGGCTGATATCCAAGGGTCTTTGGAGACATCTAAAATCGTCCTCTTGTTTCAGGACACTCCTGCTCTTTAGAGAAATAAATATATTGATGAGGTTCTTCCTGCCACCATGCCCAAAGCTCAGTGCTTAAAATGACTAGACATTATAGATGTTTTCTTAGGAATTCTTTTGACTTTGCATCCTTTATCTGGAATAAATTCTTTGTCTGTTAGGTTATTCTAAATTCATAATGCAATTTTGTAATACTATATTCTCATAATGATATTGAAAGCTATTTTCAGAGGAATGAATTGCCATCTACATTAATTATGGTAAGATATATTCAAATGAAGTTCATTATTATTATATGTTCCATTAAAATGCTATAATGTATAAATAATAATCCTGTCTTACCATTATTGTCACATATACACACACATATCTACATAAACATGCATGCACACATATAATAGGAATGCTGAAATTAGAGACATTTTATAAAACATGCTGTCTTGTTCTTCTATATGATAATTCCCCTGATTTAATGATGTTCTAGTGACATGCCTTATAGTTCTCTAATGTTCTTCTTTTTGCCCTGGGCTCAATTCTCACCCTCTTATGCATAAAACAAGGAAAATCACATAGCCCCACAAATAAAGTTGGTGTTTAACTACTTTGGGCATTCCAACAATCAGTCAGATCCAGAAATGTAGAATGAAAAAGAGGTTCCTATAACAAACTGTCTTATTTCAACGTTAAACCAGCTAAGGATTCAGGCTCCTCAGCCTCTGTGGAAGAACACAATAGAAAGCCTTCCACGTGTTCAGGGAGCTTGTTTGCAGACACAGACAAATGGAACTACTTTGAAGAAAATAAACTCAGTACTGTTTCCTCAAGAAGACTTAGAAGAGGGTGTGGAAGCTCTTTGCAAGTAGTCTATTTTCAAATTACACACTTTCCTTGGAAGACAAAACAGCCACCTACTCTCTTCTCCCATGCAGGGAGTTTGGGAGAAATCTCCATAATAAAACATATCACACTCAGAGATACCTCTCAGTTCTGTGGGAGACATTGGAAATGGGAGCTGTTTGGCAAAGCTAGGAGTCTTGTGGTTATAAGCTTTGATATTGTCAATGAAACAAAATCTAAAACACAGCCTTAATATCATCCAAAGCTCTCCCTGCTTTTTAACCAGGGCCTATGAAATTTTTGGTTTGGCCAATTTAGGTAACATAGTACCTAGCATGTCTTCCAAAGAAGAGGCCTTCCCACATGAGAACAATTCTACACATTTTGTATTTCATTATTTTTTTCAATCTAGCAATGATAATTAGGAATAAATATACTTTTTTAAGAAAGAAATTTCTGGTCTTCTTAACCCAATGTGGGTATCAAAGTATTTTCCCTTTGCAATAACACATCTTCTTTAAAGACAAAGTGGAAGCAGGAGAAATGAGGGAAGAAAACAACAGGAAAACCTTGACAGCCCACATGGCCAGTGATTGCTGCCAGAGTCATGCGCCAGCATTTCTGCCTCAACAGCAGGCTTGCATCATTCTCTGTTGTGGGTGTTGTCTTACATAGCGGAGGTCGTTTTTGTACCCTTGGCTTCTTTTGCCAAAGTAGCCCCCGATGGTGATAACCACCAGTGTCTTCTGAAACTGCCGAATGTCGGGATATAGGAAATAACCACTCCTGGTTAGCAGCTACTACTTTATAACAAGAGCAACCTCTTCTGAAAGATTTAATGTTAAGGTCTCCATCCAAGCGCAGAATGCTCTGAGCACACTGAGCTCCTGAAGAACACTCCCTTTAAATAAAACTTACAACTGGCAAGGACATTGGTTAAAAAAAAAAATTGGAAGAGAAATGGTTACACTATGCCATGGTTAATACACCTGTACATGTAGATGCCCATTTGCCGGTGTTATTTTTAATAAGCAGGACATTAGATATTATTTTTGCATTTCTGAACAAAGCATGTTTTTATGACTTTCCTTATTCCATCTGACAACCTCCATTGTCTCCTCATTTTTCCTGTCCCAGATGTCCTCTCTATCTTGTCTTCCTGTTTTCCTTTGGTGACAGGTTCTCCATCCCCGGCACATAGCACCATCCCCAGACAGATGGCGGTAGAGGGCACAGACAAAAGCTGCCCCTCTCCGAAGGATCTTTTAGCCATGGCTGGGAAAGCAATCTCAAATAGTCAACTTGAAGATAAACAGAGAGGGATTTGGGGTTTTAGCTGAGAGATGAAAGGGGGATGGAATGTGATAGTTTAAACAATCTGTAGTTGTGTTTTGGAGTATTGAGGATCGGAGTTTAAGCTTGTGAGGCAACCCCTCAATGTGGGAAAACAAGAAAAGAAAATTTGGTCAGAAATCACACAGTGAAGAAGCAAAGTTATTCCCTCTACCGGAATGCAACCTCTACTGTCCAAATTGGGTGAAATGTACAGAAAGCACATATACTTACGGATTCCAGTGCAGTTTATACAAAATGAGCAAATAACTTAAAACTGAATAGGGATCTCTGACTCCTTGCTGCCACACCTGCAGGTTCTCCCATTCTTCTCAGGGCACATGTCTGCAGAAGCAGAAGTTTTGGGGAGAAGGGAGGGCACGGAGGACATGGTTTGCTAAAAGGAGATATGGTAGTACTTCTTTCCCATTTGAGAATATTGTTGTGTCTCAACCTTCAATACTTTGTCTTTTAGAGCCAATTATACAGTATTAAGCATGTGAAATGGCTTGGAACACATGTTATGAATAGTATAAAACAATACACTTAAAGTCCTAAGTATTCTGAATCAAAAATTGTAATGGTTCTAAGTGCCAGTATTTGACACACTGAGACAGATATATTTTATTCTAGCTTATAATAATTTTACAGTGTGAGGAAACTATCAAGTGAGTTCACAATATCCTAAATTTGGATGCTTTTGCAAATGCTATACACTTTCCTTATAATTGCAGGATGTGTAGAAATATAGAAACCAACAGCCTTGTAACATTATGATATAGTCATTTGCTCACAGGGATAAAGTCCAGAGCCTTTTTTTGTAATAAACTTCCTTGCTGATCTTGCTTAGGAGAATTTGGACATTGAATTTTGGATTTGAAAATCATTTCTATGGAAGTTAATTAGCTCTTTGTTGATGGTGGTCTCCATGACTGTCATCCAGGGGAAATAGGCAAGTGAGCTAACACAAAATTTTAGATGACTTTGCAACAGGGAAATTACTATTTTATGGATGTGGGGACACTAATGCTTTCAGCTAATGTTAATTAACTCTACCTGCAGAGTCCCAGCAGCTGTGCGAAAGTGACATTGGGATACCCTGCAAAATCCTTGTTCCCTTCTACACTGGCCCAGGGACAGGTGTGAGATTTCTACCCTTCAGTAGTTCAGAGCTTTCTGTGTTGCTTCTAAGACAGAAAGAGGCACTCCATGCTAGAGAGGATTTCCAACCAATGATTCTATCCTCATTCAGCAAGTGCACACATCTCAATTTCCAAACACCTCTCAACCTAGCCTTTTCATTCTTCTCAATCCCTGTCTGCATGTTCTATCCCTCCATTCCTCCAAATTGTGCCTCCTCTGAATGAGCAACACATATTTAGGGAGATCTAAGAACAATCTATGCCTTTCTAGGAGAACTTGCTCATTTATCTGGAATATTGTTGCACACCTAGCATGTGTTCAAAAAGCTTATAAGCTTTATATATACTCAAGATATGAGGATAAATACAATACAAATATTCAAGACCTTATTTTGAGGGTAACCTCTCTGAACACTGATTTTGTATTTAAAAATCATTTCTATGGGATCTGGCGCACCGGTGCTGGCCCAGCCATCACCATGCCTCTGGCTAGAGATCTTTTACACCCTTCCTTGGAAAACGAAAAGAAAAAACCAGAAGAAGAAACGGCTGGTTCAGAGCCCAAATTCTTACTTCATGGATGTGAAATGCCCAGGGTGCTACAAGATTACTACAGTCTTCAGCCGTGCTCAGACAGTGGTTCTTTGTGTAGGTTGCTCAACAGTGTTGTGCCAGCCCACAGGAGGAAAAGCCAGGCTCACAGAAGGCTGTTCATTTAGAAGAAAGCCACACTAAGTTCCTGAGTTTGCATTTTTCACAGAAAGCCATATCAAGTTTAGTGACTCTACCAAGACAATGTAACTGTGTTTGATTTCATAAAGTATATAACAGTGATCTCCTATTTGGGTGTCAGTTTTTCAATAAAGTTTTAATTATAGACAAAAAATCATTTCTATGGATATTAATCAGCTCTTTATTGATGGTAGTCTCTTTGACTGGCATCCAGGGGAAATAGAGTGGGGGACTCTTCACAGCCTCCTCAATGAGAAGCTATTCCAGAATGGAACCGAACAACAGACAGAAACTAAACTAAAATCAAACTGAGCATATGTCAACCGCGAGATGATACCTTCCACTTACACAAAGGTCTGCCTGTCACTCAAGCATCACGGGAGGCTGGAGCTTCCCATAGCTTTAATTCCAGTTTCCTTCTTTTACGTGGTTTGGGGCTCAGAAAGCCAATGACGTCATGTAAGGGTCACTCTTCACAGAGGAACAGAGTAGATCTGGGTCAGATGCAGTCATGACATTCATCTTCCTCTCTGACTCTGTCTTTGAACAATAAAGGGGAAAGATGAAAGCAAGATTGACAGCACCATGAAGGGAGCCCTAGGACAATGCTTCCACTCTCCACGGTAGGAGTATCACTGCGCAAAGACACATGTCTTTGAAAAGACAATGCACCCCTTAATGGTGATTGCCAGCTGCTATTTGGGAGAAGGATATTAGGCTGTTGTCAAACTAGAAAACTGGGGTAATGGAATCTTAGCGTTGCAACAGAGAATCCCAGGTGTCTGTGGGGCACATCTGGTTCTACCCTCAAAATGTTGGCAGGTTGACTCATCTAGGGATGAGCAAATAATTCAGGAAGTTGGAGCAGGCTGATTTGATTAGAAAGGCATAGTTCTGCCGTGTAAAGGAGGCTCCAGATCGGAGTATAGTGTGGTAGGTAATCCAGGCCTGGAGCCACTGCTATGAAATTCCTAATTCACAGAGCAGACTATGCAAAGGGAGACACAGACATACACTGCCCTCTTTCTCTTCTATAATTAGATAAATGCAACAGCGTGCCCTTGGAAAGTTATTTACCTCCATCCCTATCATCCTCGGGATCCCAGGGGGTTTGAATTGCAATTATCATTTAAATGGTTGCAATAATTGACGAGTGGGTAGAGGACTCATAAGTGACCTACTTACCTTCAAAAGTAATTCTCAACAATTTGATGAATGAAATAGTGAATCTATTATTTCTTTGAAAGCTAATAATCAGACAGTCTGGGGAGAAGGCTTTCTCTGCTAAGGGATTGCTATACAAGCATGAGGAGATGCACATGATCTCACACAGGCATATTCACAGATACGTATTCATGTTTTAATTGTTAATTTATGTTACAGTGTCCATATAGCATGGATGAGGCTCTGAGCTCTATCTCTAGTATTTAGAAACAAATAAATAGCTATAATTCTTCTTATAGATTTGCCTTTGAGGTAGTCTCACAATGCCGTCAGTGGTGGCATTTCACAATGATGATGCTCTCTTGAAATGATATGAATAGCAGCCCATAGATCAGGTATTTCTAATATTAATTAATTAATATTAATTAATAGACAGTCATAGAGCATTATATTGAAATAGCTGAGTGTAGTTTAACCATATTCCAAAATTATCTATGTGGAAAAACATTGGGTAGAAGAGTGTGAATTTATTTCATGTAATTCAAGTATTTTTAAAGTTCTCATTCTGATAGCAAGGCATAAATAAAATTGAACACAGACTACTTACTTGAATATTTTTCTACAATAAATTGTCTTGGAAAACTAAAAAAGGATTTTAAATTAATATTTGTCATAACCTATAGTGTGATTTTCTTTTTTATGTAAATTTTAGGATTTAGTTGTAGTTGGTAGACAGAGCCTATAATCCCAGCTACTCAGGTGAATAAGACAGGTTGATCACAAATTTAAGGACTTCCTAGACTCCAAAGTGAGTTCAAGGTCAGCAGTGGCAATTGAAAGAGACTCTGTATCAACATCAAACAAAAATATAAAACACGCTTAGGCTATACCTCAGTACTTGTATTCTTGCTCAGCAGGCCAAAAGTTCAGTTCCTAGTTAAAAACAGAAAGCAAATATTCAGAATGAAAAAAATCAGGATTTATTTTCTTTTTTAATGTGAGCAACTTTTATGCTTCTTCAACAGATTAATTAGACTGTTAACAAATGCATGATTTTAATAAATTGCAAGAAGATAATGATTTTTCGCGACTTTATAGACAGTCATCCATAAATAAGTTTCCATGTACTAATGGCTTCTGTTTTCAATGGGGAAAATGATTCGATCTGAATCTGCTAGGTCTTGAAAAGCCTCCACAAGGGTGTATAAAGAAGATGTACCCAGATCACAGCCAACGACTTTCAGAGTTTTATAGTAGGAAGCTGTCAGAGAGAATTAGAACCCTGGAGGCATCACAGTGCAGCATGCTGCCACCCCACGGAGCACTGATTGCTCTTAAAGGCTAATGTGATTACGTGCTGGCATTAATGGTGAAATGGGAAAGTTTCAAACCCTGTCAGATTCAAATAAAACAAATCTCTTCCTGTCCTCTAAACTAACTTGTATTTAAGTTGCACAAAACACACAGTGTTTCTTATTTAAAAGCCTGACACTCTTGGCTTACATTTTAAGACTTGCTTGAGTTAAACTTTCTGGCTGATGTACTTTACTCAACTGCTACCTTGCTGATCCTTGAGGATGGGGGATGGGGTGGGAGTCATGGAATCTGATAAACAAGCCTAGAATCAAACTATGTGGGAGGTGAAAAGGCAGATAAGGCACTCAAACGTAAGAGATTAACAATACAGCACAGACGAATAGCAATAAAGCATTATATTAGGATGTGAACCAAGCAGCCTTGGGGAACAGAAAAGAATGGATTCCATCAGCAGGGCTTTGTCTTTGTCTTTAGGCCCCATCTCCCTAGCTTATAAGCAAGGGTACACACTTCTCTGACCAAATATAGGGTCACACAATTAGCAGTAACATTCTTTATTACTGTCCCTGCAGAAAGGCTCGAACAGCTGCTTCAATTATTCAGAAGTTAGAAATGGTGAGGGGAAAATGTGAGTATCGGATGAGAAAAAGCCCATCCAGCATCTGCTTCTGATTGTCTTCCAGAGGGGACAGAGGTGAGAAGCAGAGAGGACAGGCAGCAGCATCAGACACTAAGCAAAGAAAAGACAAACCAGCAGAACTTTAAGCCTGTACCCAGACTCAGAAGATGGTTGAGCTGTAAAGGTGTTTGTTGTACAATCACGAGGACCTGAATTAAAACCCATCCCATCCACATAGAAAGCTTGATAAGGTAGCAGTGCATCTTTGCAATGCTAGCACTGAGGATATGGAGACAAGAAGATCTCTGGGGGGTGGTTGGCTCAGTGAAAGACTCTGTCTCAAAAACTAAGATAGAAAGCAGCCAACGAAGATGCTCAACCTCAGCTTCTGGTCTCTACATGAGCACACACACATGAACATGTACATACACCTCATGCACACACACACACACACACACACACACACACGCACACAGAGAGAGAGACACACACACAGAGAGACCGACAGACAGACAGGCAGATCAACTTGGAAATGTAGCTCAATAGTAGAGCAATTCAAGACAGGTGCTTGGTGCATGCTCTGGGCACCAAAAGGTCTAAGATAATGTATTTATGTGAACAAATTATGTAACTCCTATTTTCAAGATTCCTCCTTCATAGATAGTCCCAGCCATTTTCTCTCTTTTTGGTCTTGCCTCACTTAGAGGCATAATATTTGTGCATCATTAGTTTGGATATGCCTGTTTGAGTGTCCTACCTGCTGTCCAGTGTTCCTAAGGACAGAGACATACAAAAAGGAGCTTTCATTATTTAGCTGCACTTCTGTATAAAGCCATGCACATGACATGACTTTTCCATGTTACAGGACAAGAAACTTAAATCCTAATGCCTCATATTCTCCCAATATGAACATAGGAATGATGACAGAGCTCACTGATGAAGATTACAATAAAGATTAAAGGAATGCATAGCCCATGTTATTATTAAGAACAAAATATGGATTAAATGAATGCATAGCCCATGTTTTTACTAAGATCAGAGCCTGACTGGCCTTCCCCTATAATCAGATCAGTGACTACCCTAATTGTCAGTATAGAACCTACACCCAGTAAGTGATGGAAGCAGATACAGCGATCCATAGACAAGCATTGGGCTGAGCTCCTGGAATTCAGTAGAAGAGAGGGAGGAGGGATCATATGAGCAAGGAAAGAGGGGTCAAGATTATGATGGAGAAACTCACAGAGACAGCAGACCTAAGTGAGTGGGAGCTCACGGACTCTGGGCTGACAGCTCGGGAGTCTACATGGGACTGAACTAGGCCCTCTGAATATTGGTGACAGTTATGTGGCTTGATCTTTCGAGGGGGGCAAGGACTGGCTGTGGAACTAGTACCTATCCCAGGTGCATGAACCGGCTTTTTGGAGTCCATTCCCTATGGTGGGATACCTTGCTCATCCTTGATACAGGGGAAGGAGCTTAGTCCTGCCTCAACTTGGTATACCAGACTTTATTGACTCCCTGAGAGAGACTACACCCCCTCTGAGGAATGGATGGGGTGAAATGGGAGGAGGTACAGGGTCAGGAGAATGAAAGTGGGGGAACTGGGGTAGGTATATAAAATGAAAAACAATTAAATAAGAAAAGAACAGAATCTGGCAAAACATCAGTGAGTTCTGCATCCAATGTTGATGCTGACACCCAAATTCTCCCCTTCTTAGATATAGAAAACAACCTGCCTAGAGTCGAAGCTCCTCAAAATTAGATTGAATATATGTCTACTCTGTGAGTCTATGTATCCACAGAACACACTAACAGGAAAAGACTTGAAATCCCAGGTGCACTTTTCCATTATTTAGTTTAATCTAAGGAAGCCAATGAAAAGAAACATGCTTCTGTCAACTTTTCCAGTAAAAGTAAAATAGTTACCTTCACATTTTGATTGTTAGGAAAAAGTGTTTAGCATACTTCTGTTAGTCAAAGCTTCTGTTGAGCAATACAAATCAGTAGATGTCCATATTGATAGATAATAGTTATCAGTTTATATGATTGCAAAGGTTAGTTATGCCCAAATCCACATGACAGGCTATCAAGGAAGGCAGAAGAACCTCCCATGGAAGATGATTCTGTGGTCTATTAGAGAATTTCCCTACCCTCAGGGAAAACTTAATTCTGATCTCAAATCATTTCAACTGCTTTAATTAGACTCAGTAACATAATACAAAGTAATCTGCTTTACTGGATGTCAACTGATTATAGAGAGTATATTTTCTATAAAATACTTCCCAGAAACATTGAGATGAATCTGTAATACTTAGCCCAAGTATTTGAAAAAGACAAAGACAAAACAATTCACTTTAGGAGGGATTCATCTTATCTCATGATTTCAAAGGGTCTATTTCATGGTCAGTGGCTTCATTCTTCTGGTCGTATTAAAAGGCAAAATACCAGGCTGGAGAGATGGCTCAGAGGTTAAGAGCACTGACTGCTCTTCCAGAGG
>LOEQ01006605.1:24579-48312 GCA_001685075.1 Bramus lutescens | reverse complement strand
TATATATATTCCAGTTACACTGGTTCATATGGTTGATTTCTGATGACTTATTTTGAACATTAATTGAGGTTATTGTTTACTGAGAGTTCATAATGCTCATTGACACACAGAGTTGTTTGGGTATTGAAGGCTAGGTTCATAGTCTGGCTTTCTGTCAATCTTTGTCTTTCCAGATTGTAAACAAACTGCTCATTACCTCTGAACCTAAGTTTGTGCTACCTCATTCCACACTAAGTAGCACCTAAGTCCAGGGTTACATGAACCCTTTGTTGGGGTATTGCTATTGTTGTAATACTAAAGAGTGATCCAATGCCATGCTTTCCCAAATCTTCAATTGAGATAAATCTTCTTCAGTATGAGCTAGGATAATACCTAAGGAGGCTAGTCTTTTCACAATAAATGTGTTTGCATCTTTAGAGTTGCCAAAGAACTATAAGCCCAGGCAATTTACCCACAGCCCTTTAGTGGTTATCAGATACAATGTTATCTGCCAAATTATGGACAGAATTACTGTAAAAAGGCAAGCCCACTATGGTACATCTTAGCCACCAATACACCAATACACAGCCTACAATCCACCAAGACCAGTATAGGTAGGTCTATAGGTAGCCAAATTTGGCTATCTACCAGGCATGAGAAATTCTGGCTGCAACAAAATTCTAATATTCTGGGATGCCTTGTGTCCATCCACATGACACTGAAGCTATTCCAGAGACTCTGTTTATAGGCACTGGCCTGAGGGGACTGAGGTCAATATGGTCTATCCAGAATTAGATTTTACCAGCCAATTGCTGAGATCTCAAGGTCAAGCCCTATATTAGCTTTCTACCCTATCCCTAGTAAGTGGAATCTTATTCCATACTATGCTACCCAAGATTGGTGTGGGAGGGATAGAGGCAGTCCCTTGGCTACTGTGGCTGATATTAACCTATGTTAAAGCTGAGATTATGTTGTTTCATTCTGAATCTCATAGCACAATCTGGGAGAGCTGACTGGAGTACACTCCACATTGTCAGGAAGGCAAACTAAAATCTTTATTTATTTTACTGCTGCACAGATCTCCATTTACACAGAAAAAGGACCAAAGGCTCCACCATCAGGTATGGGCTGAAAATATGAACCCTTGGCTTCTTCCAGCTCAATTCTAAGAAAACAAGTCTGGAACTGAGTTCTAACACAAAGTCTTGTGCTATTTTCCAGGTGGTTGAAGTCTTGCTCCTTTCTCTCCTGAGACTTGGAGAAAATGGTCATGCAGGTTCCTCAGTCTAGCTAATACAGTCCAGAGATTCAAGCTAAGGGAACTGAAGGAGAAATAATAGGACTCCCAAACTCCTGATTTCAGTGTTACAAGCTCAGTAGTGGTCTTGAAGCCTGGGATTAACCCCTTGTCCTTAACCCCACCTGAAAGATATCTCTCCACACACTTGGACTTCAGCAAGAAAAGGGCACAATCAATTTCTTTCAAGATATATTTTGTTCCTTTATGAAAATGAAGCTATGGTCTCTCACTCAGAGACCACAGTACTTTTGAAGGCTGTGTGGTGCATGAGTAAGTGTCCACCCGGTTGTGTCTGTCAGGACATGGTCAATGCAGGTTCTTATTCTGGCATCTTATTCTAGCTTCCCGGAGAAGAGAGAGCTTACTCTTAATAAGGGATACAGGAGAAAAACTAGTTCACTTTTTGGAAGAATATAAACCTGAGTTCTTCATGTTTGCAAAATTAAACCAAAGAGGGGCAAGACAATGAAATAATATGATTACTACAAGAAAGAGTGAGCAAATATCAGCATGGGTGTAAGCAATGCCAATAAAACACTATTTGATTATATAAAAATGTTTGAATGTTATATGGAAAAAAGTAAATTCTTTATAAAGTTACTCCACAAAACCATTTTTGGCTTATATATTTACTGAACTAAGCAGTAGGGCTTATCAGTCAGTGTGGCATGTGTTCAGACAGAGTTGGGTTCTTTTTCTCCCAGATTGCCATTGAACATGTTTCAGGTGAGTCAGTGATTATAAAATGTTGTCCTGGTCTCAGAAAATGAATGTTGCACTGGAACATCTGTTCACTGTATCTCAAATGCAGTAGTTTTCATTTTCTGAGCATCCGTATCTGGTCCTCTTTCTTCTGCTCTAGCTGTTCTTAATTCTGCACTTAATGCATTTCTAATAAAAACACAAAACTCCATACCAAAGATATTTGCTCTGAATTTGGGAGCATTACATGATGAAAATCTTTCTTCCTTCTAATTCTTTTTTAACAACAGAAATAAATTAAACTCAATTGTATTTGCATGAATGACTCTGTTTTCATTTAATGGAATCTTGTATCTAAAGATCCTGCAAAAGTAGGTGAATTCCTTGTCAGAGCTTTCTTCAACTTATTTATTTTTATTTGAGAGCATACGGTTGAGATTTTTTTCTTGACAGAATATCAGGGAATTAATTTTGATGTGTCACACCAAATGAGACCAATGTGCTACATCCATGATTAAATATTCACCAACATCACGTACTGCTTTCAAAAGGGCTGTTTTCTTCCACAGCCAAGGCCTGAAAGAGGCATCAGGCAGTTTCTTAATAATGTGCAACATAAGAAATTACATGAGGATCTAAGTATTTGCCAAATGAAAAAGCAGCCACAAAATACTTTCCACCTTTATAAACATATAAGATCACTGTTGAGATTCTTACACTAAAACAAAGACATAACTGTTGGATAAATTCAAATATGATAACTTAATATACAGTTCCATGTTTCAACAGTTCAACTCAAATAGTGATCTCTGAAACTACATCTGAAATTAATGTCAAGATGAGTCAGATATCTGTCAAGAAATATGTACCTTTTAGTAGGACTTTGTGCTTTTTAATGAACATGATTTTAAATTATCCTCCTGTGTATGTATTGTCCATCCATGTCTGTATGTGTAAATGTAAATGCGTGAGGTAAGAGGTCAAAGTCCTGACTGATCTTCTTTTTGCAGACAAGATCTCCCACTGAACCTGGAGTTCATTCACTACACGAGGCCTGTTGGCCAGTGAGCTCCAGGGATCCTCCGGTCTCTGCCTCCCTAGCACCAGAATTACCAACACATGCCTCCAAGCCCACCTTTCGCATGTTCTCTGGAGGTCTGAAGTCAGTTATCATGCATTTGTAGCAAACTTTCTACTGACAGAGCCACGGCTCAAGTCCCCTGAAAACTGTTTAGTAATTCCAAGGGAGCAAACAAGAAAGACTTTTTCTATTTTAATTTGTGGGACATTTATTTCTAGCTTGATGTAACACTTTCAGGAGCTATTTTCCTAGGGATTTTACAATCGCCCTCCTCATGATTACCTGCTACTGCTCATATCTTCTGCCATTGTACAATTTCACTAGGGCTGTTTAACTGCAAGGAAAATAGAGATCAACATTGAATAAAGCACTTATCCATGTCTGAACATCATACTGAACCCACATAGACTCCAGTCCTGTTTTTAATTATGGCCAGATAGCCTTTAATCTCTGAAGAAAGGTTTTATAATTTAAGAAAAAACGGCCACAAAAAAAAGTTCCTGAAGAGTAGTAGGAAGAGAAGGAGTACCGCCTCCAAGAGTGATCTGAAGGATTGGGATTGTTGGGGATCTAGGGAGCAGAGCGTGTGTAGACCCTGTGGTAGGGAAGGGTTTACCATGAGTACCAAGAGCAGGAAGATTTATTTCAGTGAGTTAGTTTTATATATTCAACTTTGACCTTATCTGTTCTTTCCTTAACTTCCTTTTTATTTATTCTTTGTATGTTTCATATCGTGCATCTCGATCCCATTCATTTCTCTGTCCCTTTGTGTCAGTCCTCTGCCCTTGTGAGCCCCCCAAATAGAATAAAATTTAAGAGAAAAACAGAAAAAGAAATGAAAGATGGCTTCCTGGAAGCTGTAGAGTGACACCGTGAGTCATGCAGTAAACCTTTTGTCCATATTTGCAAAGAGTCATTGGTCTGATACGAGGAGTCTCTTTTCTGCAACACTATAGATGCTGGGCCCTCACTGGGACTCTTTTTGTGTATCCTGTTGTTGCTGTCCTGCGTCATCTGTGTCATGGAGATCCTGCAGCTTTGGGTCTGCAGGACCAGTCCTTTCACATACCCCCACAAATCATAGATGGGATGGATGTTGGGCAATGCTGGAGAGCTCATCCTGGTGGTGAGGATGAGGGAGAGCTGGCAGGCTGACCTACCCTGCAACTACGCGGGCCCTGAACCAGGGTTATAAGTTGACCTTTTTAAAAAATAAATCATCCTGGAAAAGCATCTTGGTATTTCCTCGTGGAAATTTCCTTCTCTTTCCTAGTGAAAGCAGAGGCAATCACCCACACTTTCTTCAGAGTTGTCTTGGCATGAGGGAAAGCCTTACTGTGGCCAAATGACCACCGCTGTTCACACCTATTACGTCATAACAAACTTCTTTTTTAAGATTTATTTATTGCATTATGTCTACAGTATTCTGCCTGCATATATGCCTGCAATGAAGGCCAGAATAGGGCACCTGAATGAATTATAGAGGGTTGCGAGCCACCATGTTGTTGCTGGAAATTGAAATCATGACCTCTGGAAGAGCAGCCAGTGCTCTGAGCGATCTCTCCACCCCCTTATTGTTTTTCAACCAGCAAGAGCATTTATTGTGCCATAGGCGTGTGCATTTGCACACCTATACATACATCGCCATACAAAATGGTGATGACCAATAATAAATTTCTTAACAGACCAGTGTTTTCAAATACACATCCTTCTTACCTTACTATATGCACTTTCTTTCTAATAAACTCATTAGGTTGAACTATAGTAATAAAAGCTGCCCCTAAACTATCACATCTCCTGCTTTAGCAACACAGTGCACTAGAGCCTTGATTGTCCCCCTCTTGATTACCAGGCCCATGGGACTCTCTGCTCATTGCTGCTAAGCATCAGAATTATGAACCTGTGAAAGATATAAATCCAAAGGACAGTTTTTATTGAATGTGTATGGCTTCAGTGCTTCATAAAGCTGGAAAGTCCAGACAAAATATTATAAGTCAAACACAACAGAGGAAAATATATGGGAGAGTCAAAGATACATACCATTCGTTGATATAGCCAAACCCAGTGCATTTATTCACCTTAAGTACAAGACCAATCAGCAGCCGGGAGACAAAGGGTGATAGAGAGCTTATGACTTGTTACTATTTCCAACAAATAAAGAGAATGCTGAGGGTGGCTCAAAGAGTAGAGTGTCTCTGAGCAAAAGGATCAATGGGAGTTTGTTTGAGCTTACTGTGAGCTCACTCTGAAGGGCAATTTTGTGCCAGCTTCTTTTAATGAACTTGCGTAGATTCCTACCAGTAAGCTGTCCTGAACGGCAAGGCAGACACTTTAAGAGTCACACACTGTGGAAACCATGAGCCTATCTCAAATGGGAGAGCATTGGAACAGATAACCACCAACCAACCACAGCATAGTGTGGGTTCTGTAGGGAGAGACAAACCTTCGGTTTCCAAAATGCCAAGAGAGATATAGCATCATGGCCATAGTTAACCATAATGTGTTCTTGAAGGGAAAGACAAGGGAGAGAGGATAGAGAGCTTTTGAGGGGGTGGGCGAGCTTCATACCTTGTGACCTAGCATAGCCTGGCCTGGTCTAGATGACAGATGTCATGAGGCACCGGTAAAAGGAAAGTTATAAGATCATTTCTTGCCACAGCTACAACTGAGGAGGAGAGACCTGAACTCTGGAAGAACCTCTCTGCTTATCCAGGAAGAGAGGCCATTGCTGTGTGTTGTCTGACTTCTTGGAAAGTGAGAAAGGCAGTTAGAGGGTCTGGAACCCGGCATCATTTATCCTGTTATGCGGTACTGAAATTGCTCAAGTAATTAAATGACATGGCTATCACAAACTCCTGCATCTCCATCTCCCTATTCATTGGAACAAGACTTCTGAGCTCTCACATATGACAGCTGTGAGGACTAAATTAAGAAAAGAAGAACTCCAGGAATAGTGACAGGCACATAAATTCCGTGTGAGTGATTGCTTCTGCTACTGCTCCTAAGTTGTGCATGTGGTCTTGATGAACTGTATACTAATAAAAGTATAACAGTTGAGGGCCGAGGATGTGGCTCAGTGGGTATAGCACTTGCTGCAAAAGCACAAGGGCCAGAGTTCAAGCCTTGAGAAACCACGTAAAGGAGCTGATGAGCAGTGTGGTCTGCCTGCATTCCCAAGGCAGGAGACAAAGACAGACCATCCTCAGGATAAGCTGGGCAGCCAGAATAGTCCAAAGACTGAGCCCCCAGCTAAGCAGAAACCCTGCCTCAAAATAAAGGTGAAAAGTGACCAAGACACTTGATGCCAATCTTAGGTTTCCTCATGTATGTACATGCACACCCCCCCATAATCACACATAATCAGATTCATGCAAAAATATATACTTATGCACATACAAAATATACAGGCATAAAACAATTGTTTACTTATTAAGAAGTTTTAAACAAAATATTTTTGCCACTGAAACCTAAAGCTAATCCATGACCCAAGTAGTTAATGCGTACACTTGTGTTCTAATTGCCATCAACTTCTGGTCAGCTGTGCTGTCTTCCTTCCTCTGCTGCCTCAGTGAAGGCCTTCAGCCTTTCTTTCTGAGTAACTTGCTCAGGCACACTGGAGGGGTTTGTGTCTCCACAATCAAATAAATTGACTTTCCTAAGGAGCAGATGAGTGTTCAGCAAAATCAGTGTCATACAATCGATATGTCCTAGCAAAACAGAAACCTGGTGGGAGACAAATAGACATGTTCACTCTCAAGGTCACATTACAGAACCTAAAATGTGCCCAGACTTGTGTTTCAGATGACAGCTGTGCTCAACAGGAATATTTTCTCAGAATGTCTACTTCTTCACTGTGTGGACATTAAAGAAATTTTATTCTAGGTCCCCAGAACTGCAGGGAGAACATATTCACAGACCCCCGTGGGTTGTGGGTACTTGCCATTAATTGCTAGCTGCTATTTGGTGTGATGGGCCTGTTGTGCTCCAGAAGGGCTGGCAAATGGTTTTTTAATCCATCAGCATAAGACTGCGAGTGAGTTTACAAGATTATTAAAGTAATCTTTCAAAACCTCAGATCATTTTGGTAGTAATTTTGCCGTGCTAGAACTTAGATCATGAACTGTAAATCTATAAATACCTGAGTTCGCTGATAGCCATTCATTTTATAAATGGAATTGCCACAGTGAATTTTAATCTCTTTCTCTGATCTTAGACATCATAATAGAAGCCAAATAAAGGACTTGGTTTCTTTAGTATTGACGTTCTTAACCCATTATAAGTGTTCATGAGCTTTGGTAATTCCCTTTGCTTTGTCTCCTTGGCTCACACTTAGCTCAAGAGCTACTTATTTTCTAGTTGTGGCTGTGGCGGCAGGAAGAGAAAGCTCTAACTGATGTGTTAGAAACCGTTTCCTTTTCATGCCTCTTTCTGGAACGTTCCCCTTCGATCTCGTCACCCTTGGCTTGGCTCCCCCACTTCCCCAGCTCCTCTGTCTTTTCACGCTGCCTGAGCATTTCCTTTCCAATATTTTGGCTGAATGTGCAGCTATGTTAGCAGAAATGCTAAGTGAGTGCTTTGAAGCTTCGCCCAATAAAATCCAGTTTTAGACAGAGCTCTAATCCCCCCCCCTCCACCCACTGGGAGACGAACCTTCAGCTTCTTTGTGCTCCAAGCAGAAGTGTTGGAGACAGAAACGCTTTGCAGGACCAAGATTTACCAAGGCCACCTAATAAGCCACCCAAGAGAGGTCTTGCATCAGGCCACCTGTGAAACGACAATACTGAGAGATTCCTACCTCCCTACTGAAGTATCAAGCATTGCTGGATTTTCTGTAAATTGGATGAAATGTGAGTGGCAAGCAAGTTCCAAAGGGGTGAACACGTGTATCATTTTATTACAGTCATATTGTCTTTAAATAAAGTATAATGATGCCAGTGAAGCCCCTTCAGGCTTTAAGAAGGCTTTCTTTGTAAATTCCCAGGGGAGTCCCCATTCAACACACATTTAAATGAATTTCTTTAACACACCCCTGAGGATATTGAGATCTGCTTTCATATAATATCCAGAGATCGGACTACTACAATGTCCACAGATAAAGACTCAAAGATCCGAAGGAAGCACTTATGATAATTCAAACTTGGATGAAACTACCCCCATAATCAGGTGACAGTTTTTCTCTGCTATTATACAAATAAACTGAGATAGTCTGCCTCACTGTGACTCTAGCCTTCTAGTTGGGTTGCCTGTCGGTGATAAACTAATCTTTCAAAAATTTTTTTTATTATTTTGATAATAATTTTGCCTTTCTAGAACTTGGATCATGAACTATAAATCTATAAATACCTGAGTTCCCGGATTACCATTCATTCTATGAATGAAATTGCCATGGTGAGTTTTAACCACTTTCTATGTTCTTAGACTTAATTTTATTTTTACATCATAGTAAAGCACAAAGTAAAGACTTGATTTCTTTTGGTATTAAAATTCTTAAATCATTGTAAGTGCTTATGGTCTTCCCCAAGTCCCTTTACTTTGTCTCTTTAGCTTTTGCCATCTATTCATCTCATTGAAGTTGTTCCCATTTTCAATTATCCGTCGACTCACTCTCAATGAAGAAATACACCCTAGCTTCTCGGTGGTACCTACACATCCTCTCTCCTCCAACTGTAAAAACAGTATGTCTACCAAACCAATGGGGGTATGGGTGTGGTAAGGGAGGAGAACAACTTAAGATGTTACATTTTAATATATTGAAGACAGAAAATTATAATCTCCTGATGGGATCAGGCTGTCATCTGCCCATATGCAACCTACATGGGAATTGAAAACAGATTCCTTTCTGGTTTAGTAGCCTCATTTAGTAAGACTCAGTCATTTCTTGGTCACTTGGACACTCTGAACAATCCTTATGCTATATATACTAACAGAGCCTTTCCCATTGCATTCCAAAGCAAAGTACGAGGACACATGGATGTTCTTAGCATTTCTCTATGGCTGATTTTTTTTATGGTTTTAAAGTACAACACTGAAAAAAATAAACTCATTTCATGAAGTCATGTTCTTTCTAGAGAGACAACTATTAAACAGAAGGATCTGTAATATAGTAGGTTCAGACCCATGCTATGAAGTGCTATGTGGTATAAGACAGGGGCCTGGAGAATCAAACCATGTTATTACTTACATAATTTTCAGAGAAGGCAGTATTGTGTGGAGACCAGGCAGTTTACCGAGCGTGCCCTTCGGCTGGCCATGCATCCCAGACTGCCCAAACATGATGTGACAGTATTCTGTGGTGGAAGACAAGAGTTGTCTGGTGGTCAAGAGGATCTTGCCTGTAAAACACAGTATGTGAGGAAAATCCTGAGTAACACTGTAGAAAGGAAATTTTTAATCTAACACAGGCATCAAAGGGGTCTTCTGGGATGAAGTGTATAAAATCAACTCACTTGGAAA
This sequence comes from Bramus lutescens, assembly GCA_001685075.1. Taxonomy (NCBI): domain Eukaryota; kingdom Metazoa; phylum Chordata; class Mammalia; order Rodentia; family Cricetidae; genus Bramus; species Bramus lutescens. The sequence goes on along the minus strand of LOEQ01006605.1, from coordinate 38,797 downwards.
AGTAAAGCAGGAAGACCAAGCGGAGAACCTGTGCGCAAGGTCAGGCATTTGAGAGGATGGGCAGTGGCAGAATTGCCTGAGGTGGCAACTTTCACCTTCTCTGGTGTAATTAAACCTCTGGGACAAGGCCAATTAGGTGCAGGAGTTCATTTGCAATGTCATAAAAGTGCCAATCACCAAACCTCAAGTAATTGCGAACTTACCATGAAACAGCCATCATAAAAACACTAAATCCACGGTATGTGGTCATTCACAAGGGTATGGGCATTGTGTTACTTGTCAAGATTTAAGAAAGTGATGATGAAATGTTAATAGTTCCTGTTTAACTTAAGAGTTATGTGTTAAACACTGCAGCTGTAGGAGGTTTCAGCTTAACTGAAATAAATTAGTGTATGAGCAAAAATAAAGTTTAGCAAAAGATGGTAAGTTTAAATGTAATGTTTTGAGAAAAAGAATTAATGAATTGGGAAACACCTACAGTTGTAAATTCACAAATTCACAAATAAAATCATGTATAGATGGAACATAGTTAAAAGAGAAGCTTGGTCAAGATTTTACAAATATATATGTGTGTGTGTGTGTGTGTGTGTATGTTGGAATATATATGCTCCATAAGAAGTAATTGTCTACAAGAAATTTAACATAAAACCATTCAATATATTTCAGTGTAATTTATAGTTTTCTGCATATTCTAGTGTGCATGGAATTTATTAAATTTTTATACATATGTGTATCATTTTATGAAGCTGATTCTTAAGCACTTGCCATGATACCTCTGGATAAGGTGCATCTATGTTGGTATAAAAATTTTAAATACATATACACATAATATATATGGTAAATCACAATTGAGAAAATCCTCAAAATGCGTAAGAATGTTCCATAAGTCCAGGAAACACAAATAGTACCAAAAGTCCAGGAAGCATCCCTGTGGAAGCACCTTTTTACATCAGACAGGAAGTTTGAAGGCGTACATGCCCTTCCCCCAGCTCCTTCAGGCAAATTAACCTCAGGGCCACGTGCTACCTGCATGGAAATAGGTCTGTGTGCTTGCCACATTTTCATATGTCCTGTTCAACAGGGCAATCGATTACAGATATCATCCATCATACTTTTGCCATTGGGCCTTCTATAACTTGCAGCCGCACAAAATGGAAACATCATTGGAGGGATTTATTATCTCGTAGAAAGCCAGCACACTTGCTCTCACCAGCCTGTCTCAGTGGCCCTCTTCCACTGCTAGCCCATTCTCAGAGCACGTCCCAGTAGGAAGAGCCGTTAAACCCTGGTCCTTAGAGAATCTTTTTCTTATTTAAATATTCCCTTAATAGTCATGAGCTAAAGCCAATTGTACATTCTTCCAAAAATGATAATGATTAGATGTTTGACATTTAACAAATGGAAGCTCTTTCTCTTAACGATAAATACCACAGTTAATAAACTGCAAATGTGAAAGTCAAATACGTACACTTATTACTGAGGCCATAGTAACTTGCTCATGTAAGATCTACCTACCCTCTGGAAAGAAACAACAGTTAATGAACCACTGCTGTGAACTATGGATCTCAGTTGCCACCCTCCATGTATAAGAAGGGGGAAGGAGGGATAGGAGCGATTGTAGGGAGAAAATTTGTGCAGTGGTCACTTGCTCCCCAAATCTGTGTTGCATTCAGGTCCTATTTTTGTGACTGCTGTCTTTGTACTTCACACCTTTCCCCCTTCCATATGCATTTCCTCAGGCCTTAGACACTTTGTTCATGAAAGGGAGACTTTCTCATGACGTAGAGTTTTCCATAGCAAAACAGGGCCAGGCCCAGGTGAGCAGGAATGGTTGGCCACCACACATAAGAGTAAGAACAAAACTATAGTCGAAGGAACAGCTCCCACAGGAGAAGAGCAGCGGTGGGTCAAAGAAAGGTTTGGGAGCGAGAAAAGTGGCTTGATCAGCAAAATGCTGGCCGCTGGCTGGGCAAGCATCAACACAGTACAAGTGAAAAAATATAACACCAACAAAACCAGAACGCACCAGTACTATGAAACAGGCTGAGTAAACGAAGCTGATGAAACCAGCTAAGATGGTAGAAAAGGAAGAAAGTCTGTGAGGGAAGAGATGTATGGAAGTTCATTTGAGTTCTGTCTTACAAATGGCAGCAGAGAAGAGGATCTGCACAGATAAAATCCTCTGGGGTTGGTATAATCAGCTATTCAAAATCTTAGAGACAATTCCTGAGACGTTTTCATTGAGAAAAGCTCATTTACATTGGAAAATATTCTTTAGAATGCTGATACTCAAGAGTACATTTTATTATTTTTTTTTCAAAAAAAAAATTCTCGGTGTCCTTCCCAGGCTCTGCTTGCACAGTTCTGCATGCATATTTTAAAACCTGCACCTCCTGAAAGAACATAATGGGTAAAAATTCGTTCAGAGTAGTGGTGAAAAATACAATGATTATCATAAGTGGCTTATTTAAGCCATGGAGAGTGGAAAAATAAATTTACATCCTAATTATGTACTTCATAGCACTGAACAGCTCCTTCATATATAGATTGGCCAGCTAGTATTTAGGCAACATTTATAAATTACTGAGTGTACTGCCATAGCTCTTATAAATTCTGCTTCCTTAGAAAGGGAAGTCATATTTAAAGTAATAAAGCCATTACAAAATGCAGCTATTATCATAAATGCCCATATTATTCACTCCGAAACTATAGGTTTTGGTATTTACCGATTTTTCTCATTTTAGCTGGTGATTAAGAATTGAAAACGGACTAGTGAAACATCCTAATTGCTTTCATGAGCATCCACAACTGTCTAAAAAGCTACAACTGCTCTCCAGAATTCTTAAGCTAAAATTCTCCTTTTAAACCTGAAATTAATGAAAACCTGAAATTAATGCAAACTCAACCTGAAATTCTCAGAACTACTGTTTTCTGTATAGGTAACGCTTCTCAAAGACCTCTTCTTGAGCTGCTGAGATGACCAAGTAGGCAAATGCACTGGCGGTCAGTCCTGATACCCTGAGTTCTGTCTCTGGAACACTCACGGTAGCAGGAGAAAAGCAGCTACCACAAATGCTGTTCTGTATTCTGTACCTCCACATGGGCATAGATACATATATACATATAACTGCCCTGCATGCAGGCATACGTGTACATAAAATATGTAAATAAATCTACCAGTTACTTTTCTTATAGAAGGAAGTGCTTATTTGGGTCCATGGTTCCAGAGAGAAAAGGGTTCATCATGGCAGGTGTCATGGCAGCAGGCATAGAGGCAGGAATAGGAACGTGAGAGCTCACATCGTTAACAAGAACAAAGCAAAGAGAGCTAACTGACAATGGCATAAGGATTTGATTTCCAGTGACGTACTTCCTCTACCCTGCCTGCATCAACTAAATGCCACTATTTGGATACCAAATATTCAACTGCCTGAGACTATGAAGGGCATTTCTCATTCAATCCACCATGATAAGATATATACATATAGATAGATAGATACATGATAGACAGATAGATATAGATATAGATATATACTCATTTAGTTCAGTAACAGGAAAATTATCTTAAAATAATACAGTGTGAAGCATCTCAGGTCCCTTATTCTGCAAATAAGTCTTGGTGAGGTCTCCTACTGTACTATTTGTTCATAACCAGGCTTCTCATATCATATCTATGTCATCTACTCACTGTGGTTTTGATTGTCTGCTGCACTCTCTAGGTCATAAATCATTTGCTCGCAAACTAGGGCTCTTGTGTATATTCAGTTATTATCTGATGAGGTGCATGAAGGTCTCCAGAATGATTTATTGCAGAGTTAGTGTGTACACAAACAAATGTGCATCATGGCTGTCTTTCTATGTCTTTCCTTAAGTGAAAATCCCTGAGTAGCGAGCTTGGGGAGGACAGCTATGACAGACAACCCTCTGAGCACCAGGTTTCTAAAGGGGGCCCTTCAGTCAAGGTCTTTAACTCCTATCTCCTTTGTTAAATTTTCAACTTACCAAGGGTTTTAGTTTGAAAGTGTAATATCCTCCATGGGCTCATGTGTTTGTACTCTTGGTCCTCAATTTGTGTCAGTGTTTTGGAAGGTTGTTTCATCTTTAAGAAGTGTAGTCCTGTTGACATAAATTGGACACTAGGGGTAGACCTTGAGATTTTATGAACTATTTTACTTTCTGTTAGCTCTGTGCTTTCTGGCTGAGGATACAATGTTACTAATCACCTCCTGCTCCTGCCAGCATGGTTTCCCTTCCCTGGTATTCTTTATCCCTCACTCTATGAGACAAAATGAATCTGTCTCCCTTTAGGTTTCATCATGTCATGGATTTGATTATTGCAAAGAGTAAAATACCTACAACTCCAAGTTTTCCTGAGCACTAACGTAATGAGACATGTATACCTTTCACCATCGACCAAACTCATGTGTTTTCCTCAGTATTCAAGGGACATTGTACATGCTGTCCAGAGACAATTGACAGGACTTTAAGCTCAGAGCTGCAAACGGTGATATTTTCATCACAGTGGGAGTCAAAGCAGCATTGTCAGGGCTAAGATTTTTCTGGGAACCCAGTCACAACATGTCATCTAACCTTGGAGAAAAGGTGTTCTGAGTCCCAACCAATCCAAATCTAGATAGTGATTAGGAAGGCTAGATGTTCAACTTCTTCATAAACTAGAGTCTGCACCACATCTCAGTCATCCGTATCAAAGTTTCCTATTCTTCCATGGCCATAATATGTAAAGTTGCCAATGCTTGGTATGTAAGTCCTCCCCAGTCCCCTCCTCCCCTTTCACCATCACCATCCTACTTAAGGTCAGATATGTACTTTGTACATTTATGCTGCTTGCTTTTTGCCTTGCCTTGTGCCACTAGATTATAGGCTCAGGAAGACAAGAAACTCATCTGCTTCTTCCACCCCTGCGTCCCTAGGACCTGGAACAGCCAAGCACATGACAAAAGATTAGTGATTAGTTGTTGAATAAAGAAATGTTTGATCTAATTTTCAGATTGTGTTCAGCATTTATGAGTTGTTGTGATGCAACTCTTTATCTCCTCCCAGGTGTTTGCCCTGTAATCTTCCCATCTTTCCTTGGTCCGCATTCATTATTCCTTAAGGAAGAGCTCCACCTCATATGCCCAGGACAAATGGGAACTGTTGTATATAGATTTAATTTTGTTCTACCTACCCTTGCAAACTCATCACTTCTCACATCTGTATCTTCCAAGCTCTTCCCCAAACCTACCATGGGTGGTCTGGTTCCCTGGTTGGACACTCATATGAGATTTCTTTCTATATGTGTTGCTTTTATTATCTAATGAATGAAGTTGCTTTGGCCTGTGGCAGGACTGAATATAGCCAGCCTGGAAGAGATATATAGAGAGAGGGTAGGGACAGTCAAGGAGATGCCATGTAGCTACCAAAGGAGAAAGGCACTGGAAAACCTTACTGGTAGGCCACAGCCTTGTGGTGATACACAGATTAATAGAAATGGGTTAATTTAAGATGTAAGAGCTAGCTAGGAATATGCATAAGCTATTGGCCAAACAGTGCTGTAATTAATATAGTTTTTGTGTGATTATTTGAATCTGAGTGGCCAGTAAACAAACAATCAGTCTCTGCCTACAGGACACAAGTGGAATGGTTCTTATCTACAGCTGGGGAGTATAATACTAACACTATATTTCCCAACCTTACATGGGTGTTCTGGTTCCTGATTGGACACCATCTGAAGGCTCCTACTTACATTTGGGCAGTATGGCACTAACGCAGACAAGAGCTTCTACTCTAGTCGGCACATGGCAAAGACCGTTCTAAAATAATGGCCTAAATGAATTTCCACTATATCCAGTTGTACAGTAGGGGGGAAAAGCTCTGTTTCCTATGGTCTGACTCATCATTTTCAAAACTGCCAAAGTGATACAGAAACTCCCCAAATTTTGCATCCATCACAGAAAGGTTTCTGACTCTGAACAGTTTTAAATTTGATCCCAACCTGAAACATAATAAGGGGAAGTAGTGCCCTACTTGGCATCTTATGCTACCGAGCTAAAACCTCCAGTCCCAGGAATGACTGATATCTTATTTAATCTTTGGCCAAAGAAGTCCCATAGACCACCTAGATAACACAAGATATTTCCAAGGCTATTGATTATCATCTACAGCCTGATGGCAAGGCCTCATATTGCTGAAGATACCACTTATGTCACCAAACATGGAGAAATTAAGTTGGTGCCAAACTAGAAGCTTGACTCCCTTCACCTAAGTATCCATGGTACAGGATGCTGAGAAAAGCATTCATCAATATTACTCAGCTACAAACCCTACAAACTATCACACAAACTTGCCTGCAAGATATAATGGTGCAATAATGGCATAAATGTTATGCAGGTAATCAATCACTGTTTGATTGAATTTAAGGCCAGCTCCATGAGATGGAACACATACATGATACTGATAAAAAGCTGTCAAGATCCTGAGACCGTGTAGGTCATAGACCCAAGGAGAAAACCTACTACTATTATTCTGATGAAGGAACACAGCAATAAAATGACTCCTACTGGCTTATTTTTATTCCCATAGATCAGTGCATCACTCAGCCCTCATCAAAGAATCTTGTAGTAGATAGGAATTCACACAAAGACATACAACTGGACAAGTACAGAGAATGAAAGACTTTGGAGCACTTACCCTTAAACAGAATGTCTTTATCAAAGGCTTCCCCCAAAGGCTCAGGGATCTATGTGGAAAATGATGTGGAAACATTGTAAAGGGGAAAGAAAAAAACTTGGGTGCGAGTGGCCACACCATTAACTCCAGTATTTAGGAGATAAGGAAGGTAGATCTCTAAGTTTGAAGCCAGGCTGGTCTACAGAGTGAGTTCCAGGATAGCCAACCCAGGGCTACACAGAAAAACCCTGTTTTGATTAAAAGAAATAGAGGTGTGGATGATTCCAAGAAAACAGTGTCATTCAGATACAGCAGGGCAGAGAGATACACACATGTAAACAGTGTCATCCAGATACAGCAGAGCTGACATATACTCACATGTAAACAGTGTCCTCCAGATACAGCAGGACTGACAGGTATACACATGTAAACAGTGTCATCCAGATATAGCAGGGCTGATATATACACACATGTACTCACAGACACTGTGAGAGCACATGTAAGACCTACATGAGTTCAATCATACAAAATCCCAGCACTGAGAAGGGGAAGTGGGCACAAAGTTCCACCCTAAACAAGAAGCTATTTGCAATTTTGTCCTTAAGAAAGATTGAATGGCTTATAAACAATCATGTATTATAACTATTTAATAATATTATAGATCTTAATGACATGAAAATTAGCCTAATGATTACTCTTTAAAAACATAGCTTATAAAGGGCTGGGAATGTAGCTCAAGTGAGCACCATTAATAAGCATGCCCAACTCCCTGAACTTGATCCCAAGGAATAAGCATGAAAACAAACAAATAAGTAAATGAAAAATAGCTAATTATCTAAAACTATAAAACATTTACCCATGTTTGGACAATACATAAAATAAAATACTCCCGAATATTCAGTAGTTAGCTATTGTGGATCATATTATAAGGGATTTTAATTTCCTTCTTATGTAGATCATTACTTAAATACTCCTAACAGACGGCAGCTTTAAGTTCATTTTGAATCATGTGTGTTTGACATCCATCTCCTTTTGAGCAGGATTTGTATGTCATGCAATATATGATCAGGCTCAATGCTCACTTGGGCTTTGTAACATCAAGTAAATTAAACATCATCCCTGAGACAATCAAGGTACGTTGAAGAAACTATAAACATCGATCAAGAGAGCTGACAAGCAGCTAAATGTTCTGCCATTGAAACTACATTTATTTTCATAAAATACAATTCTTAACTGTTCATTATCACCTGTTTATATAAGGACTGATGAATCTCATTCTGTAGGAACTGCATTGATTTGACGGTCCAAGCAGGCATTTCCTCTATCCCCTAACGGGTGTGTGTGTGGGGGGGGGTCCTAAGCACACAAAGCACATAGACATTTCCTTCTAATTTCCCCACTTTGTCATGAGTGAATAACAATTCTCCTTTCCCCTCCAAATCAGATCTCACTCAAGTGAGTATTAAAATCTCTTCTGGAAATGTATTAATGCCCCCATTCTAAGATGCCAGTGGAAACAGGCTCTAGCGTGAAGTCTGAAAAAGCAGAAATCTACCCATGTTTTGCATGTGGGAAGCAGATGAGATCATCATTTATTGTGTAGAAAAGGGGTATGCTCTACTGGGCTGTTACAAAAGCTGAAATTTTATTTTGAAGTTCTCAAGTTTTGTTCTCTTGGTTTGTGGTTTTTATGCTGAAATTATAGCTTTGTAATAGGTTGTGAGGCACACTTTATGCACTATCATAATTATAAGCTATTACAGTTCATTCTTTGTGTCAGGATGGTTTTATGGACATTTAAATGAAGTTTCTGACAATGAAGCTACGGCTCTAATCGCACTACATTACAGCTACACCTGGTGGAACGCGGTTGCTCCATACTTCTGTGATAAACCTCTAGGAAGAGGAGGGTGGAATTTAAAACCTCAGCTGCTTGTCTCCCGCTGTGCTCCAGCAAGACCCACAGATTTATCAACCCATTTGTATTTAAATAACTTATATGCGTTTTGCCTCACTGAGCCACAAAACCATCAAAGAGAGAGAGAGACACACACACACACACAAAAAAAAAGAAAAAAACTCACCCTGGTGATTTACTTCATATTCTTCTTGCCAAGAAAGACACCTGAAAGTGTGAAAACATGGAACACAGTGGCTCATGTATTCTTTGCCCTGGAAGAACAGCACTAGTGTGCTGTGCTTACCTTTACATGTTTACATGTTACAGGTGATCTGTTATCACATTCCAAGGTTCAGTGTATTGCCATTTGCCAACCTATGCATTGGTTGATAAGACTCTGTCACATCAGGTCAAAGTAATATTTTTGTACTATCCCAGGTAGCAGTAGAATGTTGTTTATTTTATTTATTTCATATGTAGTGTGTATGTGTGTGTGCAAGTGTGTGTGTGTATGCGTGTGTGTGATTGTATATTATGTATGTGTATATGATATTATGGAGGATGCATAATATGAATATGGAAATTAAAGGAAAAGTTTAGGAAATCAGTTTTCTTTTTCCACCGTGGGTTCTGGGGATCCATCTGAGATCACCAGGCTTGGTTGCCAATTGATTTTATACACTGAGGCATCTCTCAGGGCCCAGTAAACCATAATTACAGGGGAAATTGATGAAAATTTTAGAAACTCTGTAAAGGAATTCTACTCGGGGTGGCATGGGAAACATTTCAATTTAAATGACATACAAGGGGGAAAAATGAAGAAAATCTAACAAAAAGATAAATCAAGAAAGCATTAAGTGATGTCATTATGCCAGCCTTATTCAGGTGACCATTTTATTGCGATTCCATGGGTCCATTTTCCTTGTCTGGTATAGGGGAACTATCTAGAAGCAGGGCCCCTGGACTCTGACTCTTAAAATCATTCCACACACCCACTCCACAATTTTCTCTGAGCCTTAGGTGTATGGGAGCTCTGAAGATGTATGAGTCAAGAGTGAGTCCTCCACAGTAACGGGTTGTCTGCATCTTGACCAGTTGTGGATCTCCGTAATAGTCTCTATCCACTACAAAATGAAGCTCTGTGATGAAGGGTAGGAGATATACATATCTATAGGTACAGGATACGTACTGAAAATGCACTTACAAAGTATATTGGTTAATATGCTATTGCAGTTGCAGACAGGGTAGAATCCTCATGGCCCCAGACCTAGATGAAGAGCCACAGGTGGTCAATTGCTAATGAGAGGAGAAACAATTTTCTCCGTGGATAATTTAGTCTAATTTCCTAAAGTGGTCATCCCTGGACATGTGGAGAAAAGAATATATATATATATACAAGTTGAATATATATATACATATATATATATTCATTTAATAATTAAAGAAGAGATTGTGGATTCAGAACGTACAGGAGGAATTGGAGGGTAGTGGAATAGAAGTTACAGAGATTCATTCCTCATGTATGAAGTTCTCAGGAAAAGTTATAAAAATAAAATAAAAAGAAAATACTATGTGTTTTATACCTTTGTATAAAGGTTAGAGAGGGCATTTGCTTAAGGTTCTTTTAGACCCTTAATTCAATGTTTTGTGTCTAGGAAGTAGATCACATATGCCCTCTCTCCAACTGTTCCTCACCAATGGTAAAGTAGTTACTTTGTGATTCAATGTGAGCAAAGAATTTTAAACCATTACTGTGAAAATGCAGTGTTCTTAAAAATATAAAGTGTTCTTTAAAATGAAGCCAACAGAGTCACAAAACGTCCTTCCCACATTTGGTTATGGAATCCATTTGGCTCTTGTCTTTAGGACTCTGAGTTCTTGCATATTTTAGCACTTCTATAAAGCTGTGAACAGGGGGGTTGCAGGCTGTTTTCACTTATGGCTTTTGAAGTCACTAATGAAGACAGGAATATAGAACTGCAAACGTATAAACAGCCCTCGGTGGATGAAGAAATGAAGCCTGCCAGGTTGATAATTACCAACAAGAATAAAATCACTGGTACCTAATCTAACTCACGTCTACATTCTTACGAGAAGCTCACAATACAGACAGTTTTACTATAGGGAATTAATGTGTGGCAGTCATTTACCTATAAAAAGTTATAAGTTTCAAAATTAGGAGCAGTCAAACAACTATCCTGACTGACTTTGAGGTAAAGGCATTATTAGAATCAGTACTTGACCATAAGCTTGCATTTCGTATTGTTATTTTCATATTAGAGGTATCATCTATCATACACATACTCACTTGAATCTAAGGAAATCTAGTAAGCTCTATCTCCAAAAGATGACATTGCCTTTCAAACTAATATTTCTGGGCAGTTTTTTTTTATGTTGTTCATGGGTAGAAAGGAAAGGACAAGACCTATGAGTCAAACTGTAATTTCCTACTGGCTACCTGAATCTACAAGTTGGTAAAATGAGAAACCTGATAATAAGAGAGAACGTGCAGCTTCCATTGCTTAAAGGTGTTTTCTTTAGCTTAAAAAAATCCACAAATAGCAAAAACAAAATTAAAGTTAAAGAAAGAAAAGAATAAAAATATTGGAAACAGTCTAATTCTACTGGGTATCACCAGGAACAGTGTAAAGGCTGCCCCTTGCTCTAAATGCCCCAGTAATGAATATGTGTTGGCGTTTCCTCTGAGTTCTACACTCAGAACAGCCTCAAGACTGCTGGCTGAGGTGATCTAGCCTCACAGAATAGTCCAGTCAGGATTTGACAATAATCCTAAATTTTCTTTAGGTCCCCATAAGATTATCAGTGCCCCCAATCAGCAGGAAGTACCCTAGAAAACTATGCCCACATTCCCCAAAAATGGATTACAGATGTTGTTCTTTGTTTAGAGTGTTGGTTACAACTTATTATGGAAAATGGTCAGGAAAAAAGCTAAACAAATGAGATTATACTTAGAGTTCTTGTTTTGAAAAGGAAAAAAAAGAGAGTACTGTGGGAGAATAGACTTGTACCCTGTAATGATTTGTCCCTTGTATTGGTTTAATAAAATGTTGATTGGCCAGTAGCCAGGCAGGAAGTTTAGGTGGGGCAACCAGTATAGGAGTGGTATGGGAAGTCCTTCAGTACATGATTTGCATTTATTGGTTAATGAATAAAGAAGCTGCTTTCAGCCAATGGCTTAACAGAATATAGCCAGGCTGGAAGAAAAAAAAATATATATATATAGAGAGAGAGAGTAGGCAGAGTCAAGGAAAAGCCATATAGCCCTGCCAGAGACAGACACCAGACAGGACCTTGCTGGTAAGCCGCAACCATGTGGTGATACACAGATTAATAGAAATGGGTTAAATTAAGATGTAAGAGCTAGCCAATAAGAAGCTAGAGCTAATAGATCAAGCAGTGACTTAATTAATACAGTTTCTGTGTGGTTATTTTGGGAATCTGGGTGGCCAGGAAATGACCAAGCAGCCTCCTAATACATAGGAGAATTCTTGGAAAGAGGAAAGGCACAGTCTTCAATCATCACCCAGACACAGAGGAAGCAAGATAAAAATGCCTCACTGATAAAAGGTACCAAGCCATGTGGCTAACACAGACAAGAATTATGGGTTAATATAAGATGTAAGAGTTAATTAATAAGATGCCTGAGCTAATATCCAATCAGTTTATAATTAATGTAGGTCCCTGTGTGTTTCTTTGGGATTGAACACATGTGGGACTGGGTGGGACTGAAACCTCTGTCAACAAATATGTTTGGAGAATTTCAGGAAATAAGAAGCCTGTACTACAAAATAGTTATTTATCAACTCCACTGATGAGAATAACATGGAGAATACATTAAAGCAAGAGAAAAGCAAAATTGTCTTTTTTTGGCAAGGTCCTAGAAATCTCTTCTTATATTTTAGCATACTCCTCTCTTTTCCCCTAAGTCTCATGATTTTTCTTGCTCTAAATACTGATGAGATAGGTGTCATCCAGTATCTTACTGCATTTGTAAAACAATAACAAAAATTAGAATGATAAAAATTTATTTTTAAAAGTGTGTCATTGCTTGAATGGTTAAAATTATATTCTAGAGGGCATAGAAAGATTATAAGAGGTAGAATACCAGGGAGTCTGTGATAGCAGTCTCTCCTAGAAATGGCTACAAACACAAGACCTGAACAATGGCAACAACAATGGACATATTAACAAGTGAGAGAGGAGTCATGGGATTCCAGCCCCTGACAAAGAACTACAGCAACTAGTGACCACAGAGAGAGGGAGAATTTTCCTCTCCCACAGCTGAGTCCCCTCATTAGTTGTCCAATTCCTAGTGGACAGCCTTGAAACCAAATCCGCACAAGCAACAAAAATTAACGAAGCCAGTTTCACACACATATGCGCACGCGTGCACGCGCACACACAAACACATACATACACACATGAATGCACATAAAATGTACATACACATAAAACAATAATAATCAAAGAAAAAGAAGCTGTATCACCTTGAGAGTGGGAGCTATATTGGAGAAGTTCAAGAAAATTTAGATAGGAACAGGAGGGAGCAAATTGATGTAATTATCTTTCAACTAAAAACCTATTAGACTTTTTAATTAAAAAAAGACAAAAAAAGACACATCTGCTTGACCATTCTACACAGACCAATCAGAATTTCAAAGATTATGGAGAAATTGGAATGTTGTAAGTTTGTGGCTTAACAAATTTTCTTGCCCCCTTAAATAGTTATAAACCTCCTTTGTGTGTCTCCTAATGCTCTTGTGGTTATTGTATAAACTATTTTCAGAGGTATTAACTTATAAGACCATTAGTTTCCACCAACCCAAAAACTAAGCATGCCTTCAAATGACATCTGATATCTACAGTGAAGATTTCTCCACTTTGCTGTAACCTACGTCCCTGGCATTTCCACCAAAGCATTTGAAAACTTTCTTAAATTATGGTTGTCTTTGTTCTGTTCCTATGAGACTTCATGAACCTGGGACATGGAATTTGAGGAAATCCGAATCTGTGTTTCTGAGACATGATCACCCATATTTGCCTCTAAAGCAAGTTATCATATGACCCCTTGATGTAGGAGTTGTATTTTTGTATCAACTTCTTCATGATGATGAGAAAAAAATCATTAGCTAATACTTTAATTTACTTAGAGAATACCTTTGCATTCTCAAATTTTGAAATCAAGTTAAATGAATATATGGGACTAATGTGTTCATACAAAAGCAAAATATCCAAATTGTGCATTTGGTCATGTAAATATTAGAAGTATGTATCATCAAGCAATAGATGTTGTGCAAAGAAAGTACAAAAATTGACACAGATATAAAGAGTAGATTTTTAAGAAATCACTTCTCCTACCCTACCATTAGCTGCTATTAGCAATGCACTGTTATGTGTTTCTAAATACCCATAATCATAGCCTTGATTCCAGTTCGTTTAATTCAACTTTTTTTACCCTCATTGAAAGATAGAAAAGAGTCAACTCTCTTGCCAACCCTAAAATGGCTCCCTTAATTAAGATATATACTTCACTGATCCCATATCCACCCTTCCTCCATCCTAACCATCCCAATCCACCAAGCTCTCCCCATCCTCCCCTTCTCACTTCTCTCTCCCCATCTCCCCTTA
>LOEQ01006605.1:0-11513 GCA_001685075.1 Bramus lutescens | reverse complement strand
AGCGTGCTCTTGCTTACACAGCTACATGCAGCGTGTTGGAGTCCCCAGGCTGAGGGGTTGGCTGTCACCTCTACACTGGACAGAGGTGAACAAAGGAGAGATCTAGACACTCATTCACCTGCTGTGAAGCATTCTGGCCGGTGCCTTACAAAGTGACTTCTGTTCACAGGTCATCAGGCAGAACTGCCACTAAGCTCCATCCAGCTCCAAGTCAGGTGCATCCATCCAGACATGTGGAAATGCAAGAACCAGAAATCTTAACAACGTCCACAAACAAGTCATATTTCAGGGGAAGAAAATCACTGTATAACATCTTTAAAATGTAAACACTGAACTGCCTAAAAACTTAGTCTGCACTAATAAGAATTCAAAATATACCGAGAAAACATTGTTAATAGTAAAAATGTCAAAGGCCTTTTGTTATGCCTGACTGAAATGAGGTAGAAAGCAATAACCAACACCCATAAGCTCTTCAATAACAAAACCAACATCATCCCAAGACATAAAATGAGGCAAAGGACAGGATAAAACAACTGAAAACCAAAGATATGAAAATAAGAAATAAAGATTTTTTTTAAATTAAATCCACAATATTTAAAGGGGCACAAATTAAAGGAATAGTAAATCCTCTCTGACTTGAACTGACCTATAGTCATCAAGATCTTTGACAATGACGGAAGTCAACTGGGCATTTCTCCATGATGGGTACAAGAATGCACTTGCTACTCTTGTAGAAGTGTTTACACCCAGTAACCTGATGATTGTATTTCCAGACCCTTTTCTTTCTGCCAGGGAAACCAGGGACTGCACTGAATGCCAGTCATCATCAGTTTTACAACAGAAAAAGACTGAAGAGTGGATGAAGCTAGCAATGGTTTATACAAACAGTACAACACATACACCGATTAATTGGGTCAAATTTAGGGAGAAATGCCTGGAGTGTCATGTGATCTGATGCCTTAGTTAAGATTTCGTTTCTGAGTCAGCTCTTCTACTCAACATGAGCTCATGTCAGCTGCTCGCTGTTGTGATGACTGTAGTTCCCTTGAAATCAGGAGATATGATGTCTCTAGCTTTGTTCTTTATTTATGTTGTGTCTGCTATTCTGGGTCATTAGCAGTTCCACAATAATTAGAGGATTGTTATTTCTATCTCTGTATAAAACATAACTGAGATTTTGATAGGGATTAATTTATATTTGTAAGGCCCCTTGAGAAGAATTAACATTAGAATAATAGTAAATTCCATAATTCATAAGCATGATATATACCCTTTTATTTGGGTTTAAATGCTTTCATGAATGTTTTGTGACTTTCTGTGGGTTTCTCATTTCTTTAATTTGCTCCTAAATATTGTTCTGTTGCTGTGGCAAATGTTACTAGTAAAAATTTTACAACTAAAAATTTCCTTTTGTTAATACCTAAAAATGAAACTAATTTTTATATTGAAAAAATAGAAGAAACTTTAAAAAATGACAGAAAATTGTCCAAATGTTTCACAGTAGCTGTTTCATACTATGTATTAGTATCTGTATTTGTTTTTCTTCTCATCCAAACCTTTATTTAACTTGCATGTGCAAATATGTTTTAAATATGAAATTATTTTAGGTATCACGAATACTGTACTGTACTGTCCAGGCCTTGGTGTGCACTTTAGGAGTGGGGAGAAAAGCATGTTTTTAAGGACATGGAAGTAAGCAGCCAAGGAGAGCTGCAGCTTTTAAACTAAGAAGTGTTATTTCCCAAAGCTTATGTTTGCTGTATTCAATGCAGCATCCTCAAGGGCATGAAGCCTAGCATGTATTCAACACAGCACCCTCAAGGGCACGAAGCCTAGCATGTATTTAACACAGCACCCTCAAGGGCATGAAGCCTAGCATGTATTTAACACAGCATCCTTAAGGGTATGAAGCCTAGCCTGTATTCAATGCAGCACCCTCAAGGACAGGAAGTTTAGCAGTACGATACTGTAGATCCATTCGCTAGTTGGGCTGCTCTATCTCCTCTGGAAGCCCACTACCTCACTAGAGTTTGTTCTCCTACAAGCAACTTCCATTGAGCTTTCTTTGGTTCATGCCATCTTAAACCCTCATTAATTACTTACAGCACTGAATTTGTTTTCGTTTTGCAGTACAGTGGACTAAACCTAAGGCCTTGTGCGTGTTAGGTGGCTGTAATGCTAATTGTATCCCCAACTACTTACATTTAATCTTGTTAAATCTCAGAGTGGAACTTAAGTACGTACCTCAACTGAAATCTACTAGACTATAGAGCAGTGACTCTCAACCTGTGGGTCATAACCCCTTTTGGGAGGGTCGAATAACAGGGGTCACCTAAGACCATTGGAAAATACAGATATTTACATTATGATTCATAACAGTAGCGAATACAGTTATGAAGTAGCAACGAAAATAGTTTTATAGTTCATGGTCACAACATGAGGAACTGTATTAAAGGGTCACAGCATTAGGAAGGTTGAGAACCACTATGTTAAGAAAAAATAAGAAAAGGGCATCTCCGCAGGCACAAAATAGCCCAATTATATCAAATCAAACTGAATCAAAATGCCCATTGTTTTATTAAGTAAGATGCTCTAAAACAATGGGCATTTTGATTCGGTTTTATTTAAATAAGATGCTCTCAGGTGGCCTAGCGCACAGCAGGGAGACAGGAGCCCGTGCAACCCCTGAACCACCTGTTTCTCCTCTGGGAGCTCACTTAAATACCCTGTGGGAGTGGTCCTGAACCCCCCCAGGGGTCAGGACCTGGCATGCTGGGATTTGGAGTCCAGAGCAATGCAACTCCCAGGCCAGAGATGCTGGGATGGATGCCAAGGGCTGGGGGCTATGCCCCCAACTTAACACACTGCAAATAATTTGATGAGCAATAATAAATTTAGAGTCTGACTAAAAAATATTAAAAGAAAAAGTTCTAAACAGGCAAAGGTTTACAGCTAAGGTCCTGACACTTTCTTGGGTATTATAAAGTATTATTGCCTCAAGGGGGAATTTTACACAATTTTTTTTATCAGTGAATAGGAAATTTTATAAGAGGGATGTTAGCTATTAAAGCACTTAGGAATATATAATGAATTTATAAACCTAAATAGAAAACCTTAAAAGAGAAAAATAAGACAGTAGATAGCTGAGTACTTCATATTTTAAAATATTGACATTAAGCCTCAGAGATACACCCTGCCTATCATATATCTTCCTGATAAGACTGACCGAAAGACAGGTTTTCTTTGCTTTCTTGTATTTTACATCATCTTCTTGCTTGAACTATTTTTATTTTTAAAAAAAGAAAGTAAAATTTGATGATATATATCTAATATGTCTCTAGAGGTAGCATTGTAATTATGGAGTTTATATTTTTGATTAAGACCCTATCTACCTTTTCATAAAAATGACATGAAAATACTATTTAAGAGCGCACATTATTTTGGTTCAAAGTAAGCATGTATCTGAATCAAATTGCTTTTGAAATGTGGTT
This sequence comes from Bramus lutescens, assembly GCA_001685075.1. Taxonomy (NCBI): domain Eukaryota; kingdom Metazoa; phylum Chordata; class Mammalia; order Rodentia; family Cricetidae; genus Bramus; species Bramus lutescens. Next base: position 8,022 of record LOEQ01006605.1, on the reverse strand, counting down.
ATCAAGAAAAATGGTCACAGTTCCAGGCACAAGTATCCTGTGATCCAGAGAATTTTAGAAACTCACTGGGTTAAACAGAGTCGAATTGCTTTCTTTATTGCATGGCTGGTAGGTGACAAGTCCATTACTGTATAATGTGAATTTCCAAGCAGGCTGACACTATGTAGGGCTTCCCAAATGTGTTTGGCCACCAAAGGCCCTTTGTGTGTCCCATGCCAATGCATTGATAAATGCTGCCCAAGGCAGGCTCCATTTGTTCCGGCTTCAGACTCCAGATTTCCTGAACAACAAACTTTCCTTCTCAGCAAGCAGGAGTTTCCAGCTGAAAAACAGCAGAAATGGAGGAATGTAAACTAGAAAACTGTGGGAAAAAAACATAAAATGTAGCTTCTTTGGAACTCCGGCCTGTGAATTTCGCATATTCTATCCATTTAATTAATAAGGAGAAAAACGAAATCAGGAGACCTTGCATGTGAATACATGCCATTTAAATGAGATGTTAAAAAGCTAGAAATATAATTACTCTTGAGATATTAAAGCAATCCCAGACTTTTATAAGAGTAAAAGTTTTCGGCATTACTTCATTGGCAATATTCCTGGTTGCTGCCTGGAACCTGCGGTTGACTAGGACACCAGCCATCCCTGCATGAAATGAAGGTGCTGGCAATCTGATGAGAAGTACGCGCCAAGGGAGAAGGGAGCCTTTGAAAGTGCTTGGAGACCACGGGAGGTAACGGTTGGGAGACAAAAGCAATCATTACCACAGAGTCAGTAATGGAAAAAGTCAGTAGGTCTCACTACATATCTCAACCACCACTCTTCTCTCCCAGGCCTCTGTGTTGGCAGGACAGAGTGCTCCACGTGGCTCAGTACTTAGGCACCAAATTGAACATCCAATCAACTGCACAGGCCTTCACTGGGGATGCTGGACTGTGTCCATGCCATGGAATAGAAGCCCAGCAAGTTCCCATCAATACTGACCCTGCCCTCTGGGAACATGTGGACTTAGGGCTTAAGAAATATTTTGGTTATATTGGTTTATAATTTATAAATATACTGTGACTTTGAGTTACATATATGACAAAGTGATGACCTTTAACTAATTATCCTTCTTTACAAGTACAAGCAAAATCCTCTTTTCCTAACTGCTCTGATATTTGCTAATTATCCAGCTAGATGTGCTATAGAACATGGCAGCATTCCTTCTACCTAGCTAACATATATAATGATCCATATATATGCACATATATGGGATCTGGATGTTACATATCAGTTTTCTTCATTCATTTATGATCATTCTGTACATTCCATGTCCTATTGCAAAAGGTGCTAAAATAATGAAAGAGTGTCCATGACTTTTCAACACGTTGATTTCATTTGTCAGTAGTAGAATATCTGGATCCAATGATAGTTTTGGGTTTGATTTAAGAAGCCTCTAGCCAGGCGGTGGAGGTGCACACCTTTAATCCCAGCACTAGTGAGGCAGAGTCAAGTGGATCTCTGTGAGTTTAAGACCAGCCTGGTGTACAGAGCAAGTTCCAGGACAGCCAGTGCTACACAAAGAAACCCTGCTTTAAGAAAGAAAGAAAGAAAGAAAGAAAGAAAGAAAGAAAGAAAGAAAGAAAGAAAGAAANGAAGGAAGGAAGGAAGGAAGGAAGGAAGGAAGGAAGAAAGAAAACCTCTAGACTATTTTCAAAAGTGGCTATACTAAAGAAACTCCAAATAATCAATACACTTTAGAGTGCTTTTACAGAGTAAGATTCAGCCCTGGCTGACAGAATATGAAAAGATTACGTACAGAAGGGAGCAAAGCGTGTGCTTGAGTTTTGTTGAGTGAAACTGCTGCATATGGCTTCCCTTCCTGTGTTCCATACCTTAGGACTGGCATCTTTCTGAGGGAAAGAAGCAAGAAGCCTTCATCTTGTCTCAGTGCTAGCATTGCCCTACACATTACCAACCAATAATGTTTCATAAATGAGCTGGATATTGAAAGATGCTATAAGAATATTTTTGACTTTGAATAGTTGTCTTTGCTTTTAATGTGTAGCACACTCATCAAGGAAAAGCACCCACAGCATCTGCAGAACAATTCATAATTCCACCCTTTTCCTTACTAGCTACCTTCTAAAGCATGACAGTTATTCCTCACAGACCTGTGTACCTCCTTCTCGAAGGGCATTTCTGCCAAACTTGTGCATTTCTCTTTGAAGCATCAGAGAAAGAATTTAAACGTGACTGTCATCTCAGGCATGGCATGAAATGCAGTCTTCCTTTTCAAAAGACACTGATACATGAGGCTACTTGTGAAGGTTGGGTTACAGCCAGATCACCGAGGCTCCGCTTGTGTTTGACCTATAACTCTGTCCTTACTCAAGACTTTCTGAAAGATTTAAAACTCTCCTTATGCAGTTTTTTCTTCCATTAAGTCATGGAACACCTAATTCCCACTGAAATGCTTCTCTATAAGATCCTTAAGACAGCTTTTGTGCTCAAAAGTAAGGCAGGAAGAGAGAAGCTGAGTGTGAAAGGGAGTCTTAGAAATTAAATGTGCAACCTTGAAATTAAAGGTGCAATAAATATGAACCTCGAGTAAATTGCTTATGATGCAATAAAGTAGAATTATGGATGTGGCAATAAAGGGAGGCAATATAATATTGTGTATTTAAGGAGCAGCCATCAGCAAAGGAATGGATCAAACTGCCATCTTGTTTCCTGTTGACAGCTTCTGGAACAGTTGTTATTCTCAGTGAATGCAAAACAGGAGCCAGCACAGAAAGCTTTCCATTTCTAGATCATCATTTAATAGGTCACCCTTGCTTTCCCAGTCACCTCACAGTTTGTCACAGCTAGTAGGGGGTGTGCGAGGTTTATTAGAACACAAACAGTAAAATCCTGATCTGACCCTGTAGACCCAAAATAGAGAAATAAAATAAATAAAATTTACCAATGAATCCTGTAATGCAGTTAAGTAGTGTACTTGCAAAATGGAATCAGAGAGGTAGAAATGGCTATTGAAAGTGTCAAGTAAAATGACATTTGGAAAGAGAAATAGGATAATTAAAATCAGCTACTATTGGCAAGTATCCGTTAAGTGTGGTTGGCAAATATAAAATACACCGGACCATGAAGAATGAGTTCTAGTGCTCAAAGCATAGCAAAGTAACTATATAGTTAGTAATGTATTATATATTTAAATTTCCTACAACAGAAAGTATTAGAATGCTTTCACAAAAATAAATGATAAATAGGGGAAGAGAGAAATATTCTCCTTACACTTCTCAGATTGGTACACATTTCACAAATAGATGTATACATATATAGATATATTAAAATATGGTACTGTACCCCACAAATTTAGTTATTTTGAATCCATTCGAAGGGAAATAAAAATTAAAAATAAGTCAATCTGGTTACTGCATTCATTCTCTGTAGCTGCTACAGAAAATTACCTCAGAACTACTGAAATGGATTACCCAATAAAATACTTGCAATACATCTGTAGCCCCAGTACTGTGGAGGCAGATAGATGGGTATCTGGAGCACGCCAGCTGGCCAACCTAGATGAACTGGTGAGGTCCAGACTCTGTAAGAGATCCTGTATCAAAAACAAAACAAACAACCAAAAATCAAAGTAGAGAGTGATCTAAGAAGATACTGATGTCCTCTACACTCAGATGTGTGTGCATGTGTACATGCAAGGATGTACATACACCCCAGACACCTTTCTTAATTAATTTTTTCATTTATTTTACATACCAACCAATTTCTCCTCCCTCCTCCCCANCCCCCCCATCCACTCTCCCTCAGTCCCCTTTCAGAAAGGAGCAGGCCTCCCATGGGAATCCACAAAGCATAGCATATCAAGGATGGGCTCCTCTCCCTGCATCAAGGTTGGGGGAAGCAACTCAGCTTGAGGACTGGGTTCCCAAAAGCCAGATCAAGTGCAAGAGACAGGTCATGATCTCCCTCCTAGGAGCCCCACAAGCAGACCAAGCTCTACAACTATCACACACATGCAGAGGGCCTACGTTGGTCCCATGCAGGTTCCCTGGCTGTCGATCCAGTCTATGAGCTCCCAGGAGCTTAGGTCACTTGTCTCTGTGGCTTTCCCTGTCATGATCTTGACTCTCTTTGCTCATATTATCCCTCCTTCCTGTCTTCAACTGGACTCCCGGAGTTCCACCCAGTGCTTGACTGTGGATCTTTGTATCTTTTTCCGTCAGTTACTGGATGAAGGTTCTATAATGACAATTAAGACAGTCACCAATCTGATTTCAGGAGAAGGTCAGTTCAGGCATCATGTCCACTATAGCTAGGAGTCTTAGCTGGGGTCATCCTTGTGGATTCCTGGAAATTTCCTTGGCAGGGAAATTTCTCCCTAACCCCAAAATGCCTGCCCCTATCAAGGTATCTCTCATTATTTTTCCTTTCTGTACTGCCCCCAACCCGCCCAACCGGATCCTTCAAGTTCCCATACCTCCACACCCCCACAAATACACACCTTTAAACTTGACTATAGAAAGTAACAGAAATGCATTCCCTAGCGGTTCTAGAGACCAGAAGACCAAATTCACGGAACTGACAGTGTCCTGCTCTCTCCTGACACGATCCAAGTGAATTGTTCCCTGCATATTCCAGCTTTTATTGGCTGTGGGAATCCCTTGCCTTGTCTACACTTGTTAAGAGATTCTCTCCAGGAAAATAGCATTATATATACTTCCACTACAATGACACCCCAATTTCCACATTCACAAAGATCTGTAACATCTACATGAGTGTAACAAACTTCCTAGCTGACATTTCCACTTAAATACCCGAGAAGCATCACAGAATAACTACATTCCAAGAAGCTCCCTCTGCCCTGCTCTTCAACGACATCAATGACTGCTTAAACCTCCAAGCACAATGTCATCCTTCATCCTCATCTCATGGGCATTGTCAGGTAACCCTACCAGCACGACCTTCTACTCACCAGTTTCTTTTCATGCTGTCAATAACAACAATCTGCGTTTAGCCATATCATCTCTCAGCTGAATTAGTAACGTAGCCGCTTGTGAAGCAGATCCTCCTGGGCTTGGCTCTTGCTTATTTCCTCGATCTCCTCATGGATACCGAAGTCGGGGTGATTCTTTCACGGTGTGATGTATCGTTTAGCCACTCTGTCCAAACCCTACTGCTACCGTTCCACACCTCCTGGAATAATAACCGTAGTCCTATCGCTGTTTCCTAGATTCCCTGTCATCCGTTCCGCTCTATCTCCATCACTTTGCTGAGTTCTTCTACCAGTCAGAGTCTGGCTCAGTCAAGTGCAGCCGTATCGCCCCTAAAAATGACCCCAAATAGCTCCCTTCTTTCGTTACTTTGCTCTCTCTGCAGAACACTTTTCTCCCAGGATCTCCAGTCCATGCCTCAGTTCTTCAGATTCTGACACAGATATCATTTTAGTGAAAACTTACCTAGCTTCTCAGTGGACATGGCAATGCCCTTCTTTCTGCCTCTGAATAACATCTAAAACAAAAGCACCTAAAGTCACATATTAAAATTTTCATTCTTCTGCCCCTTCATCATTTCTTCCTCCCTCTTTCCTTTTTGAATCTCAGTATGTAGGCCCGGGATGGCCTGAAACCCACTGTGTCAACCAAGTTGGTCTGAAATCCACGGAAACTGGATCTGCCTGCCAAGTGCTGGGATGACAGAAATGCACTATCCTGCCTGGCTGGATACAGTTCATCTCACTTTTACATGGGTGTAATCACAGTGCCTCATACAACTCTGGTTTTTAGCAGACAAAGCGTTTTATAAATAAATGACTAGGTGAAACAATGACTCACTGGATGAATTATTAAATTCTGCAAAATATTCAGAGACCATAGCATATAAAAATCAGCCAAAGTTTATGTATATACACATATATATCTTTGCATGTATTTATTCATATGTATGCACTCACAGTGCAAATCTAATACATTTCTAAAATGGCTATTGGGGTCTATATTTACTATTATAAGTCAAGCCAAGTCAAAACAATATTCCTTTTATAGGAACAGGACTTAAAGTCTTGATTTTCATGTGGCTTTGTTATCGTAAAGTGAAGAAAATTCTGTGATTGAATTTCATAATGGTTTTGGAAAAGGAAAGTGTGTAATTGTTACACTTCTCATTCATCATCTAGTTAAACCCTTGTGGAAGGAGCCAGGATGGGAATGATGGGCAATTATATTCTTATATTCTTTAAGGTCCATGGCTTATGGCTCCAGCCAGGAACTTAATATCTCCATCATACCTTGCATGCTCTATAGAAACTGTGACTAGAAGGCTGATAACAGAGATAGCTATTGAATACCCTTGGAAGCCAAAAAGAAAATAAAGAAATAGTTGGCTCTCAAGCAAAGCTGAGAATTTTCACAATGTTTGTTCAGCCATCTTCCATTACAATTCTAAAAGAATGACATGTGAATCAGGAAAATGTTTAAAACTACTTGTAAGATTTCTATTGTTGTATGTGCCTTAAAAGATGGATTCGTTAAAGGTATGAGTTCCAGAGTGGCACTGTTCAGGGTGCTGGAGACCTTTGCGACATGCAACCTTATGGGAAGTCCTTAGGTCATCGGAATAACTTCCTCAAAGGGGACATTACTCTTCCCCTCTTTGCTTTCTGGTCGCAAAGCAAGCAGTTTGTCTCCCAAAGCACTCTAACCATGGTCTATTGCTTCATCATAAACCCAGAGCTATGGAGCCAATACATCATGGTCAAGAATCTCCCAAACACCGAGCCAAAATACACCTTTTCTTTTTATAAATAAATTACCTCAGGCGTTTTATTATAGTGAAAGAAAGCTGACATATGCACCATGGCAGGGCTGTATGTTCAGAAGACTCCTGGAATAGGACATTTATTCCCAGCCTTCTCGGAGTGCCTCTCTTCGCTTGCAGTCTTCATGTTGTTAATCCAATCGTAGGAGGATTTATCATGGTAGACAAGTCTCTCAAAGTCCACATGGAATTCCTTGGTGCAAATCAGAAGCTCCGTCTTGACCTCTTCTCATCCCGCACCCACCATTGCTTCTGGGAGGCAACCTCCTCTACGTGGTTAGGTGTGGGTCCCGTGAATGAGTGCCACGGGAAGGTGCAGCAGCAGCAACAGAAATGCACTGTGATTGGAGAATTCTGCCTCTTAAATGGAATTGCGCCAGCTTTTCTTCTGTTTCTCTTACACTACAGTCCCAAGAAGAGAAAGCTATTCAGACAAAAATGATGGACACTAAACCGTTAAAATTTTCTATTTTAAATTCCTTGAGGTAGAAGGACAAGATGAACAAACTAGTTTCCTAATGGTGGACAAAACAAACAAAAGCCACCAATGAATCAAACAACCAAACAGACTAAGTGGTTTAAAAGACTGAACTAGATGTATAGTTGTTCACTGTCATAGAGGCTGGAGGTACAGGATTAAGGAAAGGGGGCTCATCTTCTCCATGGACCGCAGATTGCCATTTTCCTTCTCTTTGTCCTCGTATAGATTATCCTCTGCATGATTTTATGAAGGTATATACTGTGTGTCATGCAACCACAGTGTCTTTTTCCTTTTCGAAGATTTACTTAATTTTATTTGATGTGTATGGGTATTTTGCCTGCATGTGTATTCATATATCATATGCATGTGCTGTTTGCAAAGGTCAGAACAAAGTATCATTTCCTCTAGAACTGGAGTTACAAATGTTTGTTACTTGCAGGTACTGGGACTTAAACTCCCAGATCCTCAGAAAGCAAGAAATGTTCTCTGCTGCTGAACCACCTTTCTTTTTTTTTTTCTGGAATAAGTTCAGCAGTTTTAATATGTAGATCAACTCTGCATATTAAGAGATTCTGAAAAATCTAATAATACCATGAGTATCGCATATAATTTTGATTTATGAACTGATTCATAAGGGCTTTGAACCACTTTGTTTATTTTTCCTGCCTTTCCTCATTTTTTTTTATACTTTTTTATTAAAAATTTCCACCTCCTCCCATTTCCCTCCC